>JAXRJS010000052.1:7120000-7332190 GCA_037127375.1 Dione juno
CCATTCATTATTTAATTGTACTATAGTTCAATTTATTTTTTATATATTGTAGTTTAAAAAAATATTTACAAAAAAATATATTTCAAGCTACCTCTCTGTAACTATCTATAGTAAAAAGATAACTGTTTTTTTACTTACTTAGTATAGTATTATATTATTATAATATTTTTTGATATTCAGTTAGTGTACCTCTTGTAGTTATTTTAGATTTTGATACAAATATGTGAAGTACTCATGTCTCAAAAAAATATTTACAAATCTAAGTAGCTTTTTAAAAATATAGTTGTGATATTCATTATATGAACACATACTTTACTATTCTATTCTTTTTATCTAATAGTTATATTGTTTTCCTTAAATAGAATTATAAAATACCTTATTCTTTAGCAAAAAGAAGTATTTCTTTAATTCTAATAAAGGAAATTAATATTAAAATATTAAAAATAAATGCAGCTCGGATATGATGAAAAATATGTACTGGAAAGAGTAATATCATAAATAATGTGCAGATACAAGTCAGTAGTTCATAAAACATGCTCATAAATGTTTATATATTGCTTTAATATATTTGTGTGAAATAGAAAATAACTATATTTCAAAAGTTTATTTAATAGCTACATAAAAGAACTTTCATAAATAACCTTTTATTAATTTTGAATTAGAAACAGACATACTTAGTAATTGTATTAACTATATAAGATTGTACAAACACATATATGAAACATTTGATTCTATAAAATATTTGGTTATTATAAGACCAATATGTTATTTGAGTGTATTTGTGTATGTTTATTTTCACTTTCTCATAATAACAATAAAACACAACATGTATACTTACATTTATTTCTGTAAATTTTGTTATTTTTTTAATGTACCTTTGCATTAACAACAAATTTAGATTTTTTTAATTTAATAAACTTTGTTAATCCTTAATCTACATATTTAAAATGAGTTAAATGTTTTTATCATAGTATATTAAAAATCTATAACACATAATATGTAATAACAAACAAAATTTATCTTCTAATTGTTTGCTTATTTATTTAAATAAACAATTTTTAAAGTTCTATGTAAAATAATTGGCGTTTTATTTTTAAAGAATACTTATTTGGAGAAATATTGTGAAATAAGAATTTAACACTCGTTGTGCAATCATTGATTTCATAATGTTTATAAACAAAGATAGCTTGCCTTAATAAAAGTAAATTGCTTATATTACCTAATCTTTCATAATTATAATGCATATTAATAATAAACAATTTAAAAAAAAGTTTTAATAAATAGAATAAAATCACAAAAAAATTTTAATCTCTATACTTTTTATAGCAATTCAGACAAAGCATATTGATATATTTGAATTTTATATTTATTAATATATATACAACTATACATACTTATAAGTCATCATACAGCATTGTGAAAGTATCTGTCATTAAAATGGCCATAGATTGAATTAAAATTATTAAATCAATGATTGTATTTTAATTATTGTTATTTCTTAGCTCTGGTAACACATGTTCCCTTATTTTAACATTCGATGTGCTAATTTGGCGGGAAAGCGGAGAGTAGAGTGGTTTGACACTCGGTTTTTTCTGTTGTTGTTGTTACTTTGGCTTGTCAGATGCTCTCAACTTTACATAATTGCAAATTAAGAATTTATTTAATGTTAAGAAATTTCTAATTGTTATATATTTGTTTAATACTTTATATGCATTGTCTTGCATTAAACAATATCAAGTAATGAGGTTATAAAAAACAAAAAGATATTAGGGTTTAATTTTTTATCGTCTAAAAACTGATCAAATATATATGATATTCATATTTATATTCCACTTTAAGTAATTAAAAAATAAGGCTACGATTTTTTTAATAATTAATGAGCAAAGAACACCCGTCATTCTTCCTTCAATATATAAAATACTTCCAAACTATTTAATCTATATTCAGATTTAATATGACGGCATTTTACTAGCAAAACGCTGTGAAAACAACACTGATCTATTTTAACAAACAAATTACTAGTCCTATTACTTTGAAACGAGAGTATTCTCCCCCGCATTTGCCACGCTCCTATAGAAGGTCATTAAGTCGTATTTTTACGGTTTTCACTTTCATATTTTTGTGTGTGCATTTTCCTTGTACCTGGGCTGCATTCTTTTTAAATCCATAAACAAATGACCACCATTAAGCCAGTATCTCATCGACAATAACATTTAAATTCATTCAACGATTACCTTTTATTTCTGCGGGACTGGTTGCGATTAATTAAATTAATTTGGCTTCTTTTTCTTATAAATAAACTTATACCTATTATTATTATTTAAATAGGATAGATAAATATAATATTACTGTGGTATGTAGATAAGTAAAACTCTGTTACGATTTTTAACTTACTTTTTTTATTCGTATACGTCCTACAGTGGTTAGTGGTACAGACTGTATAATACTTCACTTGTCACAGTATAGTTTCCACTAATCTTTCGTAACTTCCTTTATTCGTTATTTAAGTAAATAATATCGTCTTCTTACATTGTATGATATATTATAAACAAATGGTTTATTAAATGTGTTGCAATATTGCACTTAAGTAATTACATGTGGATATAAAAGGAAATTGATTATTCAATGTTTACAAATGAAGTTACGCTATCTTTAAAACAGTAAACACTCGTCACTCGTATTATGTATGGTGATGTGGAGTAACTTTGATTCTTGGTCGTGGCAAATTATTCTTATCGATGAGAATTTAGAGTCAAACAATAACGGAAGGTGTTTTTAAACTAAATTTATGACAATTAAAAAGTATGCTAAGCCTAATATAATAAAAAAGTTTCTATATCTAAATTGTTTCATTGTTCCATTTACCGTTACTGTCTACTTTGATATTACATTAATTATACTATAATACGGTATAACATATGCACTTACTACTTTATTATTTAATTATTTATCTCATTACTTTTTTACGCCTTTTCCCGCATATAGCAGAGTAGACAGAGGGAACCTAGTGTTAAACACTCTGTTCCCCAATTTCCGCCGAATTATCTAAACATTGTTGGTTAAGTCTTTGTCTCGTAAATGAAATAATTAATTTCCTCGAGGAATCGAACCCACAACCGTCGCGTTTACAGTCGGACGCTATGCCGCTGCGCCTCGACGGCCTCCAATATACTATTTAATTTAATTTTAATTTCAAATATATATAAATTACTATGTTTAAATTGTATATTATTAATAATAAACAATTGAACTCCCAACTATGTACATACTCGTAGCGCATATTATTGTAAATTGTAAATTTCACCCGCATAGTGTCCGAGTTTGTCTACTCGTTATATAACGAGACGCTGTGGGATGCCAGCTAGCCTTCGGACAGGTCGGTGCCGCCGTAGTGTAGGCAAAAACGTGAGATTAGTTTACAAGTATTGCTTGCATTCGATGTTTTTAAATATTAATTTGTAATTTGGGTATTTTTTATTGTATACATATATTTTTAGAAGTATATACCTACTGCATTTTGTCGAGTATATAACAGGAACGGAGTGTTGTGTCACTATATTCTCTTTATGTCTTCGAATGTTCCTAATAATTTGTTTTAAAGTAATACTCAAACAGGATGTTCACTTTTTATATGTTTTTTCTTCTTTAGAAAGATTTAAAAAGGCATTTTATTTTTAATTGTTTATAGTATTTTTGATTGACTTCTAACAGTACATCTATTTTATTGCTTAAGTTATATATAATTTATTAAAAAAAGAAACTGTTATGTTTCTTAAAATAAAATAGCTTTACATAACGTTATAATTATTTCTATTCACGAATATATAAGATATTTTCAATTTTTTGACTCGTAGATGCTACTGTAGCGAAACTATAGCCACATTGATTCCTAATTGATCCAATTAGAGCGTGGTCGAGACATGCATGTGTTTAGTATGATGTCAAGCAATGTATGGAGTATGGACCGTACATTTAGTGTCACTATATTGTGTAAATATATTGCGAGTGATTTTTTTAAGCGTACAAAACTGGCCCATTAACACCTAAATGCTAGTTTTGTGGTTACAAAATACTGACAACCTCTTTTGTTTTATATGGTGCTATTTTTATTTTTGATACAATATTTTTCTTCCTAAGACGGTTTTATTACAATTATTTTTTTTAAATCATACGATCGTACTAAATTATGATTTACTATTATAACTTGTTATAAACAATATAATTAGTAGCTAAAAGTAATATAATTTTATAATATATATGAAATATACGTGAAAATTTAAAATTATAAAATTTCACAGCACTCATTAATCTTAGTATTTTACGTATACGGTATAATTTCGGCAAGTGGCCGGCTGGTCGTGTTTGCATTCCGCCGCGAGTTCGTCGTCTCTTTCAAGGTTTGTCCCCGCCACCCCGCAGCGCCTCAAAATGAGAACGCTTGCCCAAGGCTGTAGGTTCTGTCTCCATGTTTTACAGATCTTGCAAAAAGTGGTACTTGCTTCTCTTATCATGTAATTTTTTTATTTTATTTTTCAAATTGACAAATTTATATGCATATATAGCCAGGGAGCGAGAACTTAGTGTTAGGACACTCCGTTCTACCATTTTCGTTATAATACTACTACAAATACGCGCGATCATTACGTTTTTTTTTGGCCAAATTAATTTCATTTCAATATTGATAATATATTCATACAGTCTAGACAAATGTAAACGATGAATGGAATACAATAGTTTAATTTGCAATCGTCAAATCCTATTGGAAATGACATAATTTGTTAAACTTAATAAATATTAAGTAGGCTTGTAGGCACATAGTTACTTGATACGTAAATTCTTACTTATATTGCTTCATATATTTGCTTTAGTAAGTGTGTTTTAGTCTTTTTATTTGAACCTTGTGTTTTGTATGTGAAACAACCACTCAGCCACTAGGTTTTTGCATATTGAAATAATGTATAAAGAACAATACTATATAAATAGCTTTGATTTTTTATTATAGTCGATGGTGGAAAGATTTTTTTTTAAAGTCTTTACGTAACTTTTTATAGTACTTACATATACGTACTGTAATATTTAATAATACTTTATTGTACATTTGTATGTTTGTTAACAAGTATTTGTTTCATTATTCACGGATACGTGAGGTATTAGTAATGAGAGAATTTTATCATGATTATTATACCTACTCGGTTTGACTATTTAAATATGCCAATCTCGAATAGAAGCGTCAGATGGTTTCTAGGAATCGTTTTATCTTCGATTTTCCTTATCTTATAAATAATCGACAGATTTTATCACCTTAATAAGCCTATTTTATATATATATATATATATATATATATATATATATATATATATATATATATATATATATATATATATATATATATATATATATATATATATATATATATATATATATATATATATATATATATATATATATATATATATATATATATATATATATATATATATATATATATATATATCTATATATATATAATATTTCAATTACAGGCAATCGAACGCACGATCACTGCCCTGCAAATGCTTGCGATAGCATATTAATATCATCAGACGTTTATTAACGACTACAGTTGATAATGACCTTAGATGGTGTTTGACGTAACTTGCCGATTTCGTATACTTTGTAGTGTGTATTTGGCACGGTATTATTATTTAAAGGTTATACTTTTAGCCTTGACCGTCTCTTTCAATAGACGCGTATAATAGCCTCCATTTTGGTATAAAGCTTTTGTTGCTTTTGTTGTAAACCCAATAAGAACAAAAGTGTGAATGGTATCAGTAGGTGCGTAATTTCGTACTTAGCCAAAAGAATTGTTAAAGTCGGTGTAAAGTAAATTTATTAAAAATAAAAACAAATTCATTAATTATTATAATTTATAACTTATGCAAGATCGTTATAAAATTATAATAAAACTCTTCTTTGATCTCCCGGCCTAGCAGAATATAGTTAATTTTGTATGAATTACCTTGTTATTTTATTATTTCAAAATATTTAATTTGTGTTATTAAAATTAGCACTTTATATGGAATTTAGTCGAGGTCTAGAAGTCGAGTTCCTCCTCTGAACAACCAATGGATTCCTCGACGGTTATTTTTATATGCTATTAATTTTATATTGGAAGGCTTATTAATCTAGTATTTATTTCAAAATTAACATTCTTATATTTTGTAAAGGCACAATTTGCGTATCGATATAGTAATATAGCTATAGTGCAACCGAACACTAGTAGTGTAACATATATATTAAAAGCTAAACAGTTGTACCACTGACGCATACGGTTGACAGATGAGATCATTTCTAATACGCCCATTCCGCGACAGTACCTACCTACCAATGTATGCACCGGCTCTTCATGATACTAACAAATGTCTGAGTGTACGAGTCAATGACTTATTATAGTTTTTCTCTTGGAAATTGTCAAGGCAACGATAATCTCGAATTTTCGTTTAAATCGTGATCTTAATAAATAATTAATTAATTTTCTACACATATGTAGTATGTAATAATTTTAGATATTTTAAAGCAATGTTCCGTCTGTCGTTACGAATAGGCGTTATAAAGAAATGTCCAATCAAATGATTATCTATATATTAAACGATTAAATTTTAAATATATAATTATTAGCTTCAAATCGTATAATTTGAGTCATAAATTGCTGTGAAACACCCAAGTAATTTAATACCTATAATATAAGCCATAATGTGGCTAAAACAGCCGTCACATGCTAGATTTTGCTAATTTGCTTTAGATCTACCCACTATATGTGCGAGCTCCAGATACGCGATTTAATTACATAAATACACAGGTATATTGTATGCATTGATATAAAACATTGAATATTGATTTATATTATTCTAGTATGGTACGATATTTTAATTTTTTTAATATACACTTTTTAATAAAATAATTGAAGAAATAGCTACGATTTTTTATGATATTACGATTTCGAGTCATAAATTCTATATAATTTATATTTTATATTTCTTTTAATTTTTAAAAAAGAGGCTTTGAAAATTTCAAAAGTTTCAAAAGCAAATTTATTAATAACTGTGTGCTAATATAAAACTATAATCTAGTGACATTCTTCGGCTCTCCGTTATTTCATATACCCACTGGTCAGCAAAAGCTTAATGCACCCGGATGTAGTTGTAGGCAAGCATTTACTTTGGCTTTGGACTTAATTTTTTCTTAACAAAATTATTGTCTTTTATTTTAAGCTCATAATGGCGTTTGATTGTAAACGCTGTGGACGTGGGTTCGACTCTTACTCGGAGTTGTTAATTATTTTCATTCCACCGCTCTGGTAACGTGCGGCGTTGAGTTTCGTTATGCAATGTGTTAATTGTGAAGGAAAGCGGAGTATCTTGAGACTAGATGCTCTGCCTACCCTACTATGTAGGTGAAGCTTTTATTAATTTAATTAATATAAACAAATTGGACATGTTAATTTATAAGTATAGATTAAGTAGCCACTTCAAATTTGGAGTGTGCGCCACAGTCCTTTTATCTATCACCTACGCCCAGCACCTACATACATACATATAAAGTAATCAATAACAAAAATTATATATAATACTATTTTCTCAAATCCGAGATTATATTCTGTAAATTACAGTATAAAACTTTTTTATTTTTTTTTTACATTTTGAAACACAGTCAGTAAAAAAAATTACTTTTGATATGAAGATATAATGATTTAAATTTTGTTTTTTTTTATATATTTTTGGATTTTAATTTAGTTAAAGTAATGTTGCCCTAGTAGGATATTTATAGACAGGAAGAACGCTCAATTCTGAACTTCTCATTCCAATATAAGCTACAATGGCTAACTTTATGTTTTATTACATCGTCTTATATATTTTTATAATTTCCGATTGGAAGTATTGCAATTTTTTGCGGGAGAATTTTATACAGTTTCTAACATAACTTATTAATTCAAATAAGATATTGAGGCGTTTGTCTGATTGTAAATGCGAAGGTTGTGGGTTCGATACCCAATCGGAGGAAAAAATTGTTTTCATTATCCTGCTCAGGCAAGACACACCACACGGACCCATTTAGTTCAGCGATTCAAATCCCAATATCTCGAGAGCAGAGTGTTTTATTGCGAGTCTTATCCTCTTTCTGCTTATATTAGATAATATATAATACGTGTCGAAAGCTCACGATGCAAATAAAGTCAGATCTGAGTTATCCAACTAAAACTGCACTATGATTTATGTCAATTTGAAATTTGTAGCTAACTCTAAATGTATAAATTGTATTTTGGTACTTACCAATGTTGCTGTCACCTACTATTATCACGTACGTGAAATTTAAAGCAGGCATGCGGCGTTCAGTTACCTTTCTGTAAAAATTGAGTCGTCAAATGAGTAGAACATCTGGTGCTAATTATACCCGCACGGGTGTCAGCTAGGACAGGTTACTGACACACCAAGCTAGCCAGAATGTTCCGGGTAAGGTACCGGTTCATTGATGTATAATAGGATGTAGTAATTTTAATTTTCACAGCTTGGCACAAAACACGTGTGGATTTCCGTCACCAATAACTCTGGAATGGACAAATGTGAATGGAAAGGTTTCGCTCTAGGTGCTATATGTACCCGCCTATACGAGGGGTTACGAGAAGCTAAACAAAAAAGAACACCGAATATATAGTAATATCCGCCTTTTAGTGCTTTTCTCTGCACACTTATAGTGAATGACGTCCTCGAAAATATACTTCGGCTGCCGCTTCGATAAGATAGGTCTTATCGGGTTACTTTGTTTTCCATCTGCCCGTCCAGATCCCTTTCATTAGGGACTTGACTGTGTGTTTGTATAGGTTAATGTTATCTTATGTGTGTTTCATTATAAATGTGCCTTTAATGGATTGTACCCAGAATCATCGCGTGTTGGTAGACACACCATTACGTCTAATACGTCATTACGGTAAGTTAATATTGGTAAAAATATTATAGTTCTACTTTTTTCCTTTTTTTTTTAGGTTTCACGCTGTATCCCGCACATAGCAGGGTAGTCAGAGGGAATCTAGTGTTAAGATACTCCAATTCCCCGCCTTTCGGGACATTGTGTGTTGAGTGGCGGAATTCAACGCCGCGCTTTGTCTTGTTACCAGAGCGAAGAAAATTAATATATTATTCTCCCCAAGAGGGAATCGAACCCACAAACGTGTTTACAGTTAGACGCTGTGCCGCTCCGCCACGACGACCCCTTTTACTTTTATTTAAAAAAAAATCTCACCTGTCGCACCCACGACAAAAATAATTTATTATATTAATATATATATTTAATATTATTATTTTTACTGTAATATATCTACTTGTATGATACTATTGATAATGTTTTACCTATTTTAATATTATTTCTTTATTGTAGAACTTTTTTAAAGTAATTTAATTATTTCTTAATATGCCGCTTATTGTTATATCGACATAAATGTATGTAACTATAGAAATTAAAGGGAACGAATTGTACGATTTGTCACACCGGTTGCTTTACCAGAAGCATTCAATGTGTACTTTTTGTTGTAATCTTATAACTGACTTTTCTCTCCTTGTTTAAGTTTCTTATTTTATTTTATTAGTATATATATTAATATTTTGAGGCCTTCATGGCACCTTTGTAGTTTAGTAGTGAATTTATTAATATTGTATAATTATCAAATTTAAAAAAAAATACTTTATTATATATATATATATATATATATATATATATATATATATATATATATATATATATATATATATATATATATATATATATATATATATATATATATATATATATATATATATATATATATGTATATATATGTATATATATATATATATATATATATAATATATATATATATATTATATATATATATATATATATATATATATATATATATATATATATATATATATATATATATATATATATATATATATTATCTTAGGTTATCTACCTGCAGTCTCATGCGTTGTTCAACAGGGCATAATCTTCTAAAACCTCATAAACAGGTGCTTAAATATAGTTACACGTAGTTATAACAAATACTCGTAATCCGCCGTTACCGTTTGATGTACCCACTCTCGCCAACACTGTCTATTGAATGCACGTTACGCATTCCTTTAGTCAAATCATCGGGTATGTACGCTAACAAGCTTTTAAGTAATGCTTAGCCTTTCTATATATTTTAGGTCCGATCGCTTTAAATTTGATCACGGTCGCCGAATTCGTATAAATAAAATATAACCGAGTCATTGTAGGGAATGAGGAAAATTCTAGCGGTGTAATTGTGAGTACCGACAAAAACTAGATTCAAGTTTGTATAGGTTCTTTATTCATAGCACCTTCTCACGTAATGAACAACTAAAAAATGTGGTGCTAACCTCGGAAGTGTTTGATTTAATATATTGTTAGATAACAATTAATTAGGTTAATGCCGGCATGGCGCAGTGGGCCAGAGACTGCCTGTACACGCGTTTGTTGTAGGTTCCATTGCCGTTTGAGGCAATTATTATCTATATTTTAAATTATTTTTAGTTACACGCTCTAAGGGAGACATCGGTTGGCCTTTGAAAACACAATGTCGAAGATACTGGAGGAAGGTCGAGGACCTCCCGGAGGGCATGTATGAAGAGGTTAATGACAGTGGACGAGGCGAAAGAGGTATGCAGCGACCGCAGCGTTCTTGGCGCTCCTTTCTCTCTGACTACCCCGCTAGAGATTAAGCGTGAAGCTAGATATGTATGTATGTATGTATGTTTGTACATATATACTCACTCTAATAGACAAAACGCGAAGTTTAATTTCCAATTAACACGTAATGTCTAGAACGGAGTGACCTAACAGTAGGTTCTGCCTACTTTGCTATGCGGGAAAACGCGAGAAGCTGTTTTTAACTAATTAGGTTACAACGCGGATATAATTTTTTTTCTTTATCCCATATTCAACTCACCGTGATTCCTTTATATCAGACCCACTTGTCCGAATATAAATTTTGATACCACTTAATTGCTGTTGTAATAGAAGAATCTGTCTGTCTCTGATAACAATCTGTAGATAATGTAGCGCGTGTTTTTCTAAAACAATATGAGCTTATTCCGAATATAATAAGCAATAAAAATTAATGAACCGACCATATATTTCATAAATTATGAAAGTAATCGTAATTGTGTAAGTAATTATTTTTAATATTGTTGATTGCAAATTATGATGTCTGTTTGAACGTATACATTACTTACTGGACACACTCTCGCTGTTAATGATTCGTTTTGTTATTATTTATACATTTCTATCTAATTGAAAACTGTAACTTGCTTTAGGCCGTTATAGTTCTGCTAAACATGTTAAGCTTCACGCTGTATCTAGCGTATAGCAGAGTAGGCAGAGGAAAGCTAGTGTTAAAACACGCCGTTCCTCGCTTTACACCTCGAGATATTGCGTGTTGAGTGGCGGAACTCAACGCCGCGCCTTGTCTTGTTGCCAAAAGCGATTAAAACAAAAATTAATCACTCTCCCGACTGGAAATTGAACCCACAACCGTCGTGTTTACAATCGACGCTGCGCCACGACGGCCCCAGCGTCTGTTTGGCTATAAACGTCATTCGATTATTTAAATATTTATCACTCTGGTAAGACGTGCGTCACTCAAGCGATGTTTTGAATTTAGAATGTAAGCGGAGAACGGAGTATCTTGACACTAGGTTCTCCCAGCCTACCTGATATAAGATCAATTTCATGTCTTACTTAATCAAATTGCTAAGATATATTACATATCTTGATAGTACATATCTTGACGTTACTCAGTAAACCGTACCGACGGATATACCAACATATTCATATAAGAAATTAAAACAGATTTTTTAAAGTTTTTATCAGTGTATTTAAAAAATCTTAGGTACTTCTTGGTAAATATAAAGATTTTCTGTATCTCAATCATAAATGCTGCGGAGATAAGAGAATGTTTCTAATTAATATGAACTTTGGTTAGATGTATTTTGTGTTAAAACAAAATTGGTCGTGATTTTCAGGAGCTTTCGTTTTATTTAGTTAAACGTATAACATTTTGTTAACATACCAATAAAATTTTTTTCTTCAACAACCAACAACACTGACCGTTAAATCTAATATCATTTTAAAGGATACAAAGGATAATAATGGACTTCTTGCATCAGACAACGGCTAAACTAAATTATGTAAATATTTATGTACAGCATACTGGCTACAAAGAAAGTCTTGGCTTTCATAAATGTCTATATGTTAAGATACCATTCTAGTCTGGAACAAAGGCTGGTATCGATGACCGAAACGCGAAAACTCCGACGCAATATTTAACACTCTAATCTAAAACGGCCTCGCTAGGTCACTGGCATACTATGATGTCATAGCTCTGTGTCTAGCATTAAGCGCAAATATTCCGTACAGCGATTGGACCAGGGCTGCCATTCACAAAAAATGTCGAACACGTATTATGGCTAATGTTTGTTTTCAGGTGAATGGCATTTCATTTTTATATATTAAAAGAGGAGAGGGGGGTCGTAGGCTGTTAAGGGATGTTTTTCGTTGTTATCTTATGCGTGGAAAGAAGCAAGCTAAAATAGAAGCTTTTTTTCAAGGTTGACTTATTTTGACAGATCCGGAAGCTGGAATGGATTTTTTTTATGTACTATCCGTTACATCTTAATTACTGACTGACACAGTGACTTTTATTGTCTGGTCAACACCAGTCGTGGTCAACACAAGTTTTCGTGTCATTTTAAAAGAATTTTTTTTTCAATATTGTGTTGTGGTTTAATTTTAATTTTATTTAATTTAACATTAATTTTAATTAAAAATATAGCTTTGTTTGTCCTTTATGTTTAAATTAATGTAAAATCAAGTAACCCTATCACGCTACTTTCAGCTGACGAAATGCTAATTCACACTTAGTCTAGATCTGTATCTATGTGGTCTATTAGGGAGGCTGAGTCTGTTGTCATACGTCAGATTCTGCAAGAATTTATCATAGATTACAAAGATTTTAATTTGAACGATCTCGTGATATATACATTGTACATGTATCGTAATATCACATTGAAATACTCTTTCGTGTTACATTTATAATTTTGAGGTCAGTGTGTGAGGAACAGCGTTTGAAAATAAATAACTTGAATTTGCCCCTTCTAGTGAGACAAAGTGCAGCGTCCCCTTTCAGCACTCAACACGCGGTGTCCCGGAACTTGAGTGTCTTGACGTTAGGGGGTGTAAATTAAATAAAAATAATAGAGGCCTTAGATGTTGCTCTAGATGTATGTTTCTTTTGATAATTTGATTCCTATTCAGAAAATTTTATTGTAGATATATAGACTTGACTTGTCGGAAAAAGCGGGGAACGGATTGTCTTAACACTAGTTTCCTTCTGCGTACCCTGCTATGTGCGGGATACAGCGTGAATGTGCATGCTTAAAAATATATGACTTTTTAATCCTTTATAGGCTAAAGCTTATCTTTCTTGGCATAGTTGATAGGAATAGAATATAGAAATAAGTATATAAATAAAGTAAGTTATATATCAATCACAAAGTGCTCTATAAGTGTTAAAGTAAGAGTAAGATAAGTCAATAATCTTCCAAAATTGGGTGTTCAACATTGAAACAATTAGAAATAGATCTGAACTTAGCTATCTGATCACGTTTCTGTTGAATTTGGTAAGCAATTATGCAAATCTAACACGATGTATGTACATACTATGGCGGACGCAGAGTTAATTAGTGGCCACTCCATTGTATAAGGTACATACATGATTTATGTATTCCTAATTGAACACCCACAAGGAATTCTTAAAATATTCTCGGTTATGTACTTATTGTAAAATATTGTATTTTACATAATTGTAACTAAAAGAAATATTATAATTTTTACTTTTTGGGCTTCGTAATTTGGGATGTGTGGAAAAAGAAGCTCGACTGACCGGACTAATAGTTGTCGTCAGGCAAAGGATAAACGGATATCCGGATAGTGTGATGGATATATGTATGTAAGTTTTGTAAATATTAGTGTGTTTATGCACACTTATACATTTTTTAAGAATCTTCAATGTTTAAATGAATGAATGTGAATTTCTCTGTTATTTAAGCTCTTACACATATTTTGTTACTGTCCCTTGCTTTTTTAAGATCTATCTTTGAATAAAACCTTTCTTGTCCACATCCATATATACCTACTGGATTGACAATACAAACAATCGTTAATATAAGGGGCCACTACGGTGGTCTCATAGGCCATTAAATAAAAAAAATATGTACAAAATTATATATTCCAACTTTAAACGCGATAATTGGGGTTCGGTTCCAACTCGGGTAATTAAATTATTTTCGTTGCTTCGCTCTAGTAACAAAATAAAGCGTGGCGTTGAGTTCCGCCACTCAACACTCAAAATTGGGCGGAAAGCGTAGGACGGAGAGTCTTCACGCTAAGTTCCCTCTGTCTTCCCGCCTATAAGCTGTCATAAAATATGGAAAATTATGACCATACATTTCAATCAACATGTAATATTAAATAACTAACTGATCATGAAGAAATGTGAAATATGCATTATTTAATACCGCAATGTACTCGTTTGTAGCGTATACTGTTAGTCACTCGGTGCACTCAGCAGAACGTCGTAATAGCAACTCATCGAAGATCACACACTGGTTCAGTTATGATGTTATCAGCGTCATAGCACTGTTTTTTTTGTTGTTGTTTCACACTCTTTCATTTGCAGGTTAGACAATAAGGCCGTGTGACACTTAAATTATCCATTTGCAATCTAAAAATTGTATACTTACAATGGGATTTATGCCCTCTCAATTAAATACGTGCTAGTTAAGCGCGTTTTTGTGGGTTCCATCGACACTGGGGGTAAATAATTTTTATTAATTTTCCCGTTCTGGTAAGACAAAGTATTTGAGTTCTGTCGCTCAACACACAAAGTCTAAAATCGATCAGAAGGCGACGAACAGTGTGTTTTGCCTGCCTACTTTGCTTGGGTCATGATTGTTAAATGTAGCCTCTAAAAATATGTTTACTAAATGATAATACAAAAATTTGTGTACCTTCCATATGTACTGTATACAGTTCTTGTTTATCAGCTCCAGAAACTAATCCGTAGGCATTACATATTATGATATTTTTTTTCAAATATTAATCATAATCAGCTTAACCATAAATGGGACTGGAATGACACGAGTGTGGGTTCCAATCAATATGCAATGCCCCGTATTTGGGCGAGTGGGGAAGATGCAGAAGGTGGTACTTGTTTCTTGGCACTAGGTTATATATGCCAACTCTGCTATAATAAATATAGTGAAGTGAAGTGTTGTGTGAAGTGAAATGAAAATCTGTTTAACTAAATTTTATTATAGCCTCTGACATCGATCTCAAACGAATTAGACACTATTGTTAGTGTGTTGTAAGTATATTAAATTTCAATAATAGAGAGTGCATAATGGCACCGGATGTGGACGACACGATCTTATCTATTTGACGATTATATTATTCAGAGTTTTTACTGCGTACAATATTAATATTTTGAACGTTATTATTAGTAATTGTGTTTAAAATTAAGTGAAATTAATGATTTATCAATAATTTAAAAATATCAATCATAAACGATCTCTTGCCTTGTTTATGCGAGTATGATGCAGAAGATAATAACAAAGGAAATGTATAAAAAATGCAATATAAGACCTCCTTTTCAACATCGTTATCATCCCTTTGAAGTAAATCAAAATGCCTGTAACATCAGCCTTTATTAAATTAGCTGTGCTATACGGGGTATTTAATGATATAAAAATAAACCTTTGATTTACTCGACCCGTTGGAAAATGCAAGCCCGCAACAGTATCGTGTTTCTATCGATTTTGTAATCGCTTACAAACTCGACACGTTTCAACTATTTATGTTTTTTTTTTAATATTTCATTATATTTGTAGCTTGCTCTGGCGTTGCTTGGAATTGATACGATTTTTCTTGTTTATTTTTTTATTAATTTAAACATTTGAAACGTTTTATTTGTCTCCCTGAAAACGAAATAGTCACATAATATAACATACAACTTAAAACATTAGTATAGGTTATCGTGAGGTTAATATCAGCTAGACAAATTCTGGACTTACCCAGATAATAATAATACTTGTAGTTAATAATATGAGTAATATAACTTCTTAGTCAAGTTGTAAAAATTAAAACGACGTGCTCGAATTGGTTAATTTTTTAAATAAAAGAAAATATTTTTCTTAATACATACAACTTCTTGGACTTCCCACTCTCTAACCCTGAAAATTGTAAGATCGAGCCATTTAATAATTAAGTATAATGTACACGTTAAATATAAAAAAAATAATAGACTTCATTCGAGTGATGTGTAAAAGATTCAAGAGGAAGTCCTCTTACAAAAACATCAATTTTATAAGGCAACAGCTGTAACACAGTAATAAAATGGAAGTACCAAGCCGAGTCAAGCTAGGCAAAATTTAGGGGGCACCTGACGTTATGGGAATAACAAAACGCTCTCTATTATAGCTATGGTATGACGCTATAATCTATAATTTTGGGGACGCTATGTAGGGGACTTCCCAAGTGCTCACCAAATATTTGTTCTAGGACCGACCAGGATAGGTATAATAAGTAAGACTAATTTGCTTTGACACACATTTTGCTTGATTGGTTATGATATAGCTGTAAGCAATTCTGTGTGTAGCCATAGAGAATATACCTACAAATAATGCGAGAGTGTTTTGTTCAGAGAGAATTGGGTGACACACACGATTCTGATTCCCCCGAGAACGGATCGAACCCTTTATCGTCATCGCGGATCATCGTGTCTGCAGTCAGACGTGGCACATTCTCCTAGATTTAAGGTTATTATTTTCATTCTGTGTCTTTAAAATCAGCTTATATAAAGAAATATATATATATATATATATATATATATATATATATATATATATATATATATATATATATATATATATATATATATATATATAATTAGACGAGAAAGAGATCTTTGAACTCGTGACCCACGTGTAGACCCAGACACGTTGGCGCCGACAGCGTTAATTTTTAACATTTAACTATTTCTAGGCACATTTGTAAATGAGACGACTTAAATAGATTATGTGATGAAAGCTTAATCATGTTAATGGCGCGTGTACCCGACAAGTTGTCAGACACCATACTTCGAATGGGTTAATTTGTTGTTGTAGCTATTTTTGTTGCTGGCAAGCAATTGTTATTTTTCTGTAGATGTATCACTTGTCGTTAATATAGTTAGATATAGTTTGTAATGTTCATAAAATATTTGTTGATATTTATATGTTTCTACTTTTATTTATCATTTTGGACCGTTTCTATTAATATGAATCAATATCAGAATGTCATCTGTTAGAAATTAGTAGGTGGACATAATAATATATTTATAAAAACTAGATGATTGTATACATTGATACAGTGTATGACTGTGATCATGATCGTGGGTTCGATCACCACTATGGGGGATGATCACATTTAAATTTATTTTACTCTCCCCCTAAGGTTATCCAGGGCGAGGAATGTATAAAAAAATTGGCATTGCATTGCGGGTCTAGACACGCAGTCTCGAATTCGGGTGGAAAGTGAGAGTGTAGTGTTTTGACATTTGGTTTGGTTCTCTCTGCGTACCCTGCTATATTGGCAACAAAACGTGAAACTGAAACAGTCTAGTTATGCTTCATTTATTAAAATGCTTATTTAAAAACAAATATAATTTTGATTTTAATGTATTTAATTAAACATTTTCAATAAAATAAATACTTAATTAGTACTTAAATAGATAACGAGTCTGGTCTCAAGTGTTTCTATCACACAAAAGACTCGCTGCTGCAGCAATGATGGGAGTATTTTAACTTATAATTAATGTAAAATGCATTTTAATGAAACATATTCTGAATTAATACTTGAAAAGGCTTTGTGTTTTAATTTTCATAACGCCCCTCTGGTGCGGCGATGACTTTCGCCACCCAACACACTATTTTGAATTCCGACGGAGAGCGGAGAACACAGTCTTTTCACACAAGGGTTCCTCTACCTAATCTGCTGTTTGCAAGATATAGCGTGTAGCAGTAAAAACCTGAATACTATCATATGTGGGAGAATTTAATATATGATATGATTTGGATAAGTGTTTAATTTTAAAATGTTTCTGTTTCCCCAGTTCGAAATGTATGTCACTGCATTCTGAGATATGTACTCACAACAGTTTTTCTCATTATTGCAATATAAAAAATCTAGTAGTAGGTATATTAGGTACATAAAATTAACTGTTACTTAACGATTGACAGATAAAGCACGCCCGAAAGTACGTGGTGAAGAACTTGAATAAAAATCATTTTTGGGTCTTTGGGGAGTGTAGGAGAGCACTAACTGAGGATTTCCCTAAACTCGGGAACGGGAACGCGAAAAATGGATTTTAATGTTTTATAGTCCACGTAAATGTATTGCGGAACAGCTCTTAGTGCAAAACGCTATACATATATGATATAGTATGGGGTTCCCTTAATTATACTTCATAATAAAGTTATATAATATAAACTAGTGAAATCTAAATTACAGTTTTCACGAAATGCGGAACAATGCACCAACTCATAGTATTTTTTGTCCAAACACAGCGAAATAGAACAATACCAAACACTGAACACCGCAAGACCGTCCGGTGAACCGTGAATCCATAGCTGCCTCTACATTTGAAAGTGAAACCGTTTTCTGACCCATTGTGATGGGGTCCGTGACATGGCCTTGGTAGGTCACATCGCTTGGTAAACAATTTATTGAAGCATTCGTTTTTGTTTATGTTTGTATCTAGAATTATCAAGATTTACATGATTTATTAGGCAAATTTGTAAATTTAATAGTGAAACTGTATACCCTGACCCATCGTGATGGTGACACAACATGACCTTGGTAGGTCACGCCCGCATGGTGAACAATTTGTATGAAAAATTATGACTAATAAGTTCTGTCCGAAATAAGTTCTGTACACATAAGTTCGGCACACTATTATAATTGTGCATACATATTATTATATATATTTTTAGCAGTAAAGGTAAAAGTAACGAAAATATTTTAAGACAACGCTTTGTTTTACCAGAGCGGGGAAATTAATGTTAACTATTCCCCCGAATAAAGATTGAACCCACAACCCTTTACGTGTGCAGTCCGCTGCCCCACTGTGCCTCTTTGTAATAATGCTGTCATATATTATTCATTATTCATATTTCAACACGTATATGTAAACATTGTTAGGTTTTATTTAAAAACAAATATAATATCATACACTTATTAATGTGATAAAAATAAGGAAGTACTAATATTTATTTGTACACAGCTTGTTTGCGCTGACATTTCGTCTCCGGATGTTAATTAGGTTTAATTTGGTGCATTAATGCACTCATAAAACTATGCCTCTTATCTGTATGTGAATATTTAACTAAGGGAAGGAAGGATCGTGAAATATGTTTATCAATAGTTTTGTATATTTTATAAATAAATATTAGTTTTATTTAACGTAATTTTTTTCGGTCCACATTTTGTAGAGACTAATGAGTGTAATGGCAGAACAATATGTCCTATCCACTTTATCCCAGACTGAGATGTTGTATGTTGGGTAGTGGAATCGTGGGCAATGTTTGACGAAACTAAGACCACGAGGAAGGCGAAATTACTGGTTTTTCATATTATTTGCTTCTGATATATGTAAATATTCATAATTTTACGGCTCTAAGTAGTGTCAGTGTAACTAGCCGTACAAAAGGATAGTATTTTATCAAAAGACTATAAAAATATACAAAAAAAACATATAAATATATGTCAAGTGATATTTGAAATCGTAATCAACGCGTGTAATCAGACACGTACTGACTACGTCATCTATAGCTTATAAAAATATTCCGAATTATAAATAGCTTATAAATATATTCTGTTCCGAAACATGAACCCGTACCCACTGTTTATAATCGGATAGGCATACTGACAATATTCATACAGAATATCCAATTTGCCTGTTATCCGTTGGTTTTTACATTTCTTATTACACTTCCAATATTGTAGCCTGTTTCATTTCCTTGGTTTTATATTATTGGTTTCCGTAGATTCGTTTTTATTTCAATACATTTGAATTACGCAGGAAACATTACTTCCCAGCTTCCCGTGTTGCTTGAGATAGTGGTTTAGGCACATCTCATGTACATATAGAATAGTTTTATGGCTCCAACACGTATGGCATTGTGGATTTCCAAAATGTTTTTAGATAGACTTTTTTGAGTCTAATAAAATGTGCAAAAATTCAGCTGGTATTATGATGGAGCCTGAAGATGAGAGATGAAACTCTGGAATGCCACTGATCACTAGAATCATAGATTTTGGTCTCGTTACATCATCTTGGTATAGTCTTCATTTTTATTCAATTAACTGATAAAATGATTTATGAACATTTAAATTAACATTTTTCCTGATGACCAGGACCTGACGATGGAACTGGAAGATGGCTAATGAGAACATGAGCTTATTACTTAAATACTTGACCTAAAAATATCCGTCCCATCGCAAAAAAAAATGGTGATAAAAAAACACATTCATTTCAGTTATAAAATAATTCCTTAATGAAGCTACATTAGTAACTTAATTTATTCCGTCTGCGAAACGTGATTATTCAAAATGGAATCGTATAGAATTATGTAAATTTTTGTTAATACATGATATATAACGTTGTATATCCTCGTTTTGGCGGTGAAGACAGTCGACCACAACTTTGGTCAGAACTTAGCTTGGCTTTACTATCGTTCCTACTAAATAGATAACATATAGTATAATATATGTTTAACACATATGTTATATATGTATAGTAATTTGTCTCAATTTAACTAGAAAAACGACATCACACCTATCGATAATCATAATTCGTTTAACTATTGGGCGTTTCTCATTTAAATATTAACGCGAAACAAGATTGATAACCATGACATGACACTTGAGAGTATTTTTAAAAGAAACTCGTCTTCCTTATTATGTGCTGTGTAAAAAAGGCTATTAATTTAATTCAATTATTTTACAATATATTCACATGATCAATATTTAATATTTATTATAAACATATTAAAATGCATATGTCATACATGCATATACAAATAGCCTTATTTAATAGTTATACCTTATAGAAATTCCTCTATGGTGTAAATCGACCACGTAACCCAGCTAAATTAGTCAAGTCTTGGATCTATTCATTAGTATGCAGGGGTTCAAATCCTTTAGAATATTATGGGTATTTAAGGTTCATTTTGTATAGTGATTATTTATTGAGGCGATCGTGGCTCAGTGGAGCAGCGATAGACTGTAAGCCCAATGGTCGCGTGTTCGATTTCTACTCGGGGGTGTGGGTGTGAATTATTTTCATCTTCCCACTCAACTTTTATTGTCTCGAGTTCTGACAGAAAGCAGAAAACGAAGAGTCCTAACACTAGGTTTTCTCTGTGTCTGTAGAATTTTTGCCTGCTGTGTATATGAGATAAAATAAAGCATTTACTAGGTTAGTTGCTGGTAGGTAATCATTTTAATTCTTTATACAATTTCTTAACCATATTAGGATCTATTTTTAAATGTTATTTGTTTGATGTTTAATTTAGATGAAACAAAGAATATAATAAATATTCTTTGTTTCAGTTATATAACGTATTAAATACAAGAGACAGTGTATGCTTGAAAATGAACCGAGACCGATCATAGATGTCAATTGTTTGTCGCCACACTTCCCAGGTATGTACATTGTACGTATATGACGCAATACATTCAAATTTTGCCCGGAGGTAGACTGATGGTACTGTTGCTAGCGAATACTGGCATAACGTGACGTCGCGTAGGTTACGGCAACGACCCGACAAGGCCAAAATATCCGTTTATACGGCGCAATTCCGAGTTTTATGTATGAAGCTACGCTTAGAATTAATGGCTGGCGGTCGGACTAGATCTAATCTGGATAGGAAGATATTTAAAATACGTGCAGATGCTACACGGGGTATGTGGTGATATTATCAAACACCCGCGCCCTGCCAATGGAAAGTAAAAGTATAGGTCACGGAATTAGATTCGAACTTGCGACCTTGTGAGACGCCAGACGCCCAGAGTTCTATGTTTAGCCAAATAAAAACAATTCCGTGTTGTATTAACATATATTTTATATATATTTATATTTATATATATATATATATATATATATAAATAATTTTATGCAAATTATCTTTAAAATTGTTAAATTGAATAAATTAAAAACATATATTTGAAGACATAATTATATTTTTTTCAAATTAATATATCCAATAAAAAAGGACGGTGGATAGCGAAAATGAAAAAATGAGAATTCCATATCAGCTCTCAACGCCACGTACATGCCATTTTATGCCCGGACGTGAAGTACCCTCGCTGTACCAAGGGTCCCATAGCAATGATAATACTCAAACAACCCCATTAATATTCCCCTGAAATAAAAAGTAATGGTTGTGACGGTGTTTTTGATGTCTCAGCACTATTTTCAATCGTATCGCCGGATGTTAGAGCCTAAAATATGTTTATTTAGATGCTATAGACATAACGGGTTACGGCGAAGGTGCATGTTAAACATTGTGAGGGTTACGATTATTCAGCATATTCAAATTTTTGATTGAAACCAATCACTTTGATAAGACGATACAGTACACTTTCTATTTTGAGTACTTATATCTTTGACATCGCTAAAATTTATATCCGGTATATTTATTTTTAGTAGTGGCAGGTAAACTTTTTGATAGATGAGTCCTTTTTGTATAGCAAGAAATATCTCGGCCTTAATGTTGAAAAGTGAAAAACTATGACGAAGTGGTTGTTTTTCCAAAATGTTATACATGCCTATATATTCTATTTAAGATGCCTATATAATGCCTATATATTTTTTGTAAGACAAATCATAGTTAAATCAGTTTTAACTAGTACATTTATAAAACATGAATCAGTCTGTCTGTACGTTACAGGGCTACTTATTATTAAATGTTATAGTTTGTCATTTGACTTTAAACCAATCTGATAAAACCACAGTCCACGCCTTTGAATAAAGGTGCGGAACCGAATTTGTGTGAAATGGGGTGAGATTAATGTAATTTCACAAGCTTAATTATTTACTGACATCAAATAATTCGCCCGTCACAATGAAATCGAGTAATTAATCTTAAGAGAAATTGTTTTCGGCAATTTGCTGCAAAATATTTTGATGAATTCGTTAGACATTGTTTGGTTGCGAATTCTTAACGGCTGCTGAAAGATCCTTATCATCGTGAAATCTTGCTCTGTAATGAATTAGGTACCTATATATTGTATATTATTAAAGTAAGCTTGCTTCGCTTTTAGCTTTTAATTTTTAAATCTTTCACTACTCAATAAGCAATGTTTCGAGCTTGAGCGGAAAGCATGGATAGGATTGTCTTTCTCACTATGTTGTCTCTGTGAGACAACATAGTGAGAGTCTCTGAGAGTCTCTCACTATGTTGTCTCTGTGAGACAACATAGTGAGAGTCTCTGAGAGTCTCTCTGTGTATCCCGAAAGTATACGAGATACAATGAAGCTGCGCTCTCATAGTTTAATTTGGTATATAATGTAATTTTTTTTCATTGACTATGCCTGTATCTGCTAGCTAAAATCAAATTATTATGGTAGTAATGTTAAAAATATGTGTATAATTTTCTTCGTTTATATCCATATATGGAAAACGTATGTAGCTTCAGCTAACTACAACTAGACTGTGATATCGACACGCTGATTACTTTCTAATGCAATAAAATTAAAGGTAAAATAGTTTGTGATGAAAACAAAATTTCAAAAATTTAAATTTTTTTAAAGATAGACATATGAAACAAAATTTGAAATATTTATATGAATTTCAAAAATTCATATAAATATTTCAAATTTTTTTTAATACAAAGTGTTGCATCGAGTTTTTTGCACTCAACTAGCGTTATTTAAAATTCGGGCAGAAAACAGCGAACAGAGTGTACGAAGCCCTAGATTGAAGCTGAAAAAAAAAAACTACATACTAATAAATTACAAATCTACGCTTAATTGGCTTATACGATGATTTAGTATCGACTTAACTCAAGTGTGAACGCTTAGAATTAGGGATTTAGATAATTTACATATAATTTACTTTGTCACTCGTTACAGCTACCGCCAAGGCCAGCGACACCTTGCGCGATTTACTACTTCCGAGTATAAAGTACTTGGCTACTTTATTGGAGGTATATTAGAATTGAAATGTACTTGATTATTATGTATCTAAATACACAATGGAATAATGTACAATGTATATACACACATATATATATATATATATATATATATATATATATATATATATATATATATATATATATATATATATATATATATATATATATATATATATATATATATATATATATATATATATATATATATATTATATATATATATATATATATATTAAACCTGATATGGCTTTTGTCTTATTTTAATAATTTACTTTATATAATATAGATACCTTAATATGATATCTTAACAATAATGATGTGTGTAGTAGAACAGAATGTGGCTGTACAGACTAGGATAGTGGGTTCGATCTTACTCAAAATAATGATTTAAATGAGTTTCGTGTTTCTATTAACATTATATTCTTTCCTAAAAAGTATTCCAAATAGATAAAGATAGCAAAAGACGATTTACTCGATGCCTGTCAACAACTTATCAAATTTAACATTTTGAGAATTATTAAGTAACGCCATTTTATGTTGCTTTAATAACTGTGACCTAGTGGTTTCCAATGCATTTAGCGTCGTGTAGCAAATTAGCCCTTATCACTTGCGTTAGAAATGCGAGTTCTTTCTGACCGCGTCGCTGTACTCCTGCGTCACGTGTCCACAACGTGCGCACGTTAAATTGATTAATGGCATACAACTTTAATATTACTTTACTTTACTTTACTGTTTCCCTTAGAATGTATTCAATAGAATAACTCTAGTGTACTGTGTATAATATTTTCAATGTTTTAAGTAAAATACGTGCGTGTAGCTGTGAATGTAATTGAATTCGCTCGCACCTATGAAAACCAAAAAATAGATTAAATAATAAAATCATTTTATTTTATTACATAGATATATATATATATATATATATATATATATATATATATATATATATATATATATATATATATATATATATATATATATATATATTTATAATTTGACTGGTCTGTGGACTTACATATAATTATATAGTATTAAAAACAATCAAATTATCCCGTTTTACGCATTATTCATTGAAACTCAATATGCAAATTTTGAAAGTTTTGAGCTTAGGCACGAAAAGCTTACAAATCAACCCTCTATTTAAACAGAGTATAAAATCTATTCAAAGTTCAAACATCCTGTACGATAAGCGTGCCCATTGTCAAAAATTCTACGCCCATTTCGCGAACGTTCTCAACTACTTTACATCGTTTGATGTCTTCCTCCCTTTTACGTGCGCCGTAATATTAAGCCGCATTGCATTTTTAATCGATCAAGTTGCTGCTGTTTCTTAAGAACGCCCTGTTTTGGCTTTTCAATGTTGAAAGTATAAAATTACCGCATGCTCGTATGTAAAATAGTATTTTTTTTCTATTCTTTTTTGGTTTTATATGGCATAATGACACTATGCATATTAAATAAGTAAATAATTAATCTTAAACTTACCAACCAATTTTCTATTTATATACACATATTATTTTATTTTATTTATTTACACTTTATTGCACACACATAAAAACAGAAAACACACACACACACAAAACGTAAGAATAGAAGATAAACAATGTATATGCAAAAGCGGTCTTATTGCTTCAAGCAATCACTTACACACAACCTTTGGCAAATGCAGGACTGGTTGATATAGGCGAATAAGGCACGGTGCTAATTAAAATAAAATAAAATGTAATAATAATATAAATAGAACAAAACATAATATATACTAAAATAAAACAAATATATTTTACAATATAAAATAAATGAATTCAATAATTAAAATATGTTAAATATATACTATAAAAATATATAATTATATACAAAACATACATATATACATACACTACAAAAAATATATATTTAACAAACATATACAAATATATATGTACATAATATAATTGATATTATAAGATATTAAGAATTATATAAACATACATTCAAATATTAGTTATAGGATAAACTATAAGTTAAGTAAGTACTTTTTAAGACGATTATTAAAAGAGCACAACGTTTTGGAATGTCTGACTTCAGAGGGAAGCTCATTCCGCAGGATTTATCTATACTAAAAATATACATACAATAATAACATAATTAAATATTTATTAAAATAAAATTATTAAATTATAATTTATATTATTTTTCTATAATTAGTTGTTAGATTGTACAGCATTATGGTTATTGATTAATATCGGATTCCAACAGAGTACACGCATTGAGCACCTGTCATACATTACCAATATTCAGTATATGGCAGTGGAACACAATGTAACATGCCCAGTAAGTACATGAAGTATATACGGAAATCGCACTACAAGTCGAAGGCGCCGGTTGAATCCAAATGTCGCCATATTCCCTGATTAAAATGTCGACAGCGCTTGACATTCGCTTTTCTTCGAACACCTTATATGGAATATTTTGATCTTCACAAATTTAACAGTTTCATGACATAGTTATGTAAAACACAAGTTTGTCTGTGTCATAGGAAATAAGTACCTATACGATTTTTTGTCAAATAATGAAACAATGAATAAAACAATGAGCTTGACAAGTCGTACTTTTATATTAAAAGTACGACTTGTCAAGCTCATAATATTTATAGAGCTTAATTTGGATAAAATATATATTCAGTGCTGCTAAAATATAAATATATCATACTCTTAATATAATAACTAATAATCAAATATTGTTAATTCTATAATTTAGTTACCCTTCGGCGCTGGATATCAATTTTCATAACATGCGTCTGTACTGTACTAGGGCGGAAAATGGAAAAAACCATTTCTCTCTACGAACGGTTTTACCAATGCCTATTATGGGCAGGAATGAAACGCGTAGCTCCGACTATTAAACAGATTTACCAGGTCAATAGGTCAGTCAAGTTACATATTACGTGTAGCAGATCGTAAGATCTGTAAATTGCTAATACTTTCAACACTTTTCGTTTAGAAATTAAGTTAAATATAATTGTATTACTCTTTAATAATTTTACAATGTGTGCCCATATGTCCAAACATTTTGAACTAATGCCATGGATAGTGGACGCGCCCATACAAAACCAGCAGCGGGAGATAGTAATCAATCTATCCTACAACTTAAGCCAACCTGCCTTTTACGTTTAGACAGTTCAATTTCTATAGACGATAAATGTTTATGTAGCCTATAAAGATATCAGTCATGGTCCAGTTACGTTGAGTAGGCTTTTACTATTTTCCCATCCTTCGTTGTGTCAAGCCATATATCTGCTAAGCAATTTAACCAGATTAATTGTTCTGGTATTTAAATAATAAAATATGATTGGGGCAGTGCTTGTGGGTTCGATCCACAATTGGGAGAATTAATGGTTTTTTTTCAGTTTCAAATTCAGAAAGACAGCCTTGCCTTTTCTCACTGATACAACGTGAAGCTGAAAAAAGAAGATATTCTTAACTTTTGTCAAGTTTAAGCTGCCCCTTGGCAGAAAGAACCTTGTATTTATATATATTTATTTATCACTTCTTGCCCGATTTTTAAAGCATTCTAATGCCATTCTTTTTAATTTTGTTTTCTACCTATAACCATGGCTTCAGTCAGACATCTTTTCATCAGTCAGCATAGCATTTTTGCCATGACACAAAGATAAACAAAAATAAGAATAATCTACACACTTAATAAAATTAGTTACAGTTAAAAGGTTAAAAATTTGAGAGGCGTAGACCGGATGTGGAACATCGACCAGCAGTTACATCTTGAACCCCTGGTGTGTATGATTTGTTAGGATGGACTAGCACCGGTAGATGGTACGATAGCTAAGCCTTCCAAGAAACGTTCTCATCCATTTGGCAATCGTCACGTACGTTATGGCTTTGTTTTGTGGGTTTACTTGGTGTTTTTATTCAAATTAGTATACTCTTTTTTTTACTTCAGCCATCTTATGTATGCAAAACAAGTGGTGAGGATCTAGTGACGTAGCACCCCGCTTGGTTACTTTTACGTGTTTTTAAACATATTGAGAACGTGGTTGGTGGAATTCATCACACCATTTTGTCTAACTAAATGATATTTATTATTCAGCTTCAGGCTGCATCGTACTGCAGAGTAGGCGGACCAAACCTAGTACGTTGTAAGATACTTCATTCGCCGTAAAAAACGATGCTAAATCCAGATTATTTATGGTTAGTCGTGTCTCTACACTCCGTCAGAGGAGTGTTTACATTTTTTTAATTTTATATGTTTCACGTATAAAATCATTGAAATTTTTATAAAAATTTTGGATCTATTTAAGCTTGAATGAATAATTGTGCACAGACAGACGTAAGTAATGATAATCTAGCTTGTAATGGTGCTAGATTCATTTGAGATAGCCAGGTGAACGCTCTACTTGGGTTGAAGGCCAAATATTTTTTGTACTCGGTTTTTATTTATTAGTGCCCAGTTTTTATATGTACTCGTACAACTAGCGACACGAGTGTATACAGTTTAATTCTTAACAATTAATATCTAATCTATAATAAAAATATTGGTTTGATGCTGTCTACTGTAGTTGGTAGGTCTTCGACCTGAGTAAACAAGAGATTTTTTTTTTTAATTATGTAAACAATTTTTTAAATTTACTAATAAGTCTTACTACAGTAATGCGTGCATACTGCGTACCTACAGCGTTGAGCTCCGCCACTCAACTCATTCAAAGTGGGGCAAGGAGGGTCGTTAAGACACTCCTTGCTCACTTGCCCTCCTTACTAAATTCCCTCTGCTTACCTGCGAGATATACAGTAAAGCCATTTAATTGTTTATTTATTATTATTTATTGTTGTAGTGTCACTTCACGGTACTAGACGTACTTCCACAATGAAAAAAATGCCGCTTCATCAGTTTATTTACACTTGGCCTAGGAATTATTCGCAATTGCACTTAACACCATTGCACTCCAATGACTTCTATTTTAGTATACTTGACAATGTATAGCACAAATTGATTGATTCATAGAATCTACAGCAAAAACATGTTAACAAAAATATTAGCATTATTCAATTGTAGTTTATTGGCCTGTAATTTAAGTCAAGCTGTCTGTTTATAAAAACTAGACTGACTATTGACTACACTATTGTTATTATAACACAGCTTTTGAGGCGAGTGTTTTTGGCTGTTTTCTTTGTGAATAAAACAAATAATTAAAGCTCACTAGCTCAGTTACAATTTTACATTAATCTAGGTGCTTATGTTTAGTCTACTTGAATTAAAAAAATACTAAAATATTTTTTTAAGCGTACATTTTAGAATGAAATTTTCATTTTAACACATACGCATACTATATTTCTATGCTATGCTAATATTGTAAAGGTGAAGAGGTTCATGTTTGGAAGTGCTAATTTCAGTAATCGAATTGAAAACACACACACATATATATATATATATATATATATATATATATATATATATATATATATATATATATATATATATATATATATACACATGGATCTCAATCATGATCTTAAATAAAAATATATAATGCATCTATTTCCATTATGGCCATGCTAAAGAATAACTTTAGCAAAACTTGGAGAGTACAAGTTTGACAGTGACTAAAAATTGTACAGTTTTATTACATTACACCATCAGTTGGCACGAATCGTAAGTTTTCTTATTGTTCTAAGCTTGGAATGTAGAAAATGCAACAACATCTAGCTGCATACTATGCCTTGCAATTTTTTAAAGACTTCTAATATACACTCATCTAGTTGTTTACGTAAATACGTAAATTTGAAAGCTAATATTGGATAAATAATACAAATTGTTTTACTTTTCATTAAAGGAAAGGCAAGGCAATATGCTTGTATCATATTACTTTCCGAATACACAGGTTGCATATGCATAATCTGTGCATATGATGATGCATAGGATGTGTTAAAGACTAAACTTAAACTCTTATTGGCTGGCGGAACTCAATGCTGCTCTTTGTCTGCCAGAGCAGTTAAATCAAAATTAATTCATGCCTTAATTAGTAGTCGAACTAACAACCTCTAACTCTTACGGCACCAAGATGGCCTCGTGTAATTTATTTAATACGCATATTAACAATTGTGTAATAGATTAAAGTCTATTAAATAATTCAATACTGGTTTATTTCTTCCTTAAATCATGCGTCTGGTCAATGAAATGTAATGAATGAATTTGAATGTGTTTAATATGCACCACGTCTGGCGACGAGACGGTTCCATTAAAAGTTGACGAGGTATACCGAATCCTAAGTGGTTACAATATACCTGCCAATTTAACTGCATTTATTCTCATTATGAATACAAACGTGTTACTTACTTAGTAACTTACTTTTTTTTTGTTATAATAATTAACTATAATAACCTTAAAGTACTAAGAACAAGCTATACTTGTGATTTTTTTTAATTTACACTCTGTTTAATGTCTAAGTTATTTAAAATAATGCTTTTTCTATTACCCTAGCCTTCTATTATTTAAGCTTTCATGACTACAATGAGGCATAGGTTACTGTTCCTTTACATAGAGAACCTCGCAGATATACCAATATCAACTTTTGTAGGTTTTACTTACATACATTAACTTTAATAAATCTATCTCATAAGCTTTTGTACTGTGAGCTATTCGTATATATTTTGTATTAAAAACTCACGAATGCTATTATATTTTTAATGAGTAGTACAGCCACGTACCTTAGCTTTTTCCTTTCTATTTTATGAGAAAATACTTGGCCTTTTAATAGTCCTATTAATATAATAAAAAATGGCTGATGGATACGTAAATGTATTTATCAGAAGCAGAGCTTATATATTTATTATTTTTCTGAAATACCTATGTGATCCTCTTTTGGTATTTTAGGTTAACTTTATGTTTGTTAACTTTAATATAAACAAGGTATCTAGAAAGCTATAATATTTTTTTTAATGTCCTGTAAGAGAAAAAGAAGGTAATGCTTACGACGACGTCGTGTTTAAATTTCACTCATCTTAGATTATAACACTACTGAGTGAATTTTAATGCGATTTTAACTGGTGCGGTATCAATGCAATGGTGTCGTGGTACAACCACTATGTATTAAGAAATAATATTATCAATTTTGATTGTTTGTGAAAGGAAAATGACCTATTATGCCTTGTATAGTGTCTATTAGTGTTTTACTCGTGACTTTGCTTGCGTTGTCTGCATAACTATTAATTATTTTATTGTCTCTCGTCTTGGCGAGCAAGTGTTTTATATTTACTTTAATAACATATACAATCAAAATCTAAATATTCTTTATTCAAATAATCTACAAGCACTTTCGAATTCAATTAACATAAGTGTCAGTATTGTAAGCCCTCCAAGAAGCTACCACCAGCTCGGAGGGCAGTTCTGCTGAGAAGAGCTGGCGAGAAACTCAACAGTTGCTCTTTTTGAATATAATTTTACAATATGTTTACAATTGTGGTTAGCCTCCCGATGCCGGTCCTCCCTATTATGTGCAACATGAACTTGCCTTTTCAATTATCCTATTTATATTTATAGTGACAGTTGCATTAAGATCTGTTACTTGTACTATTAAGCGATATTTTCGTTTCCATTGTGTATAGTTTTTATTTTATATTATGTAATTTTAATCATACTGTCTATCCATTGGCTCCATCAAAACCTCTTTCTTCATTAGATATCTTAATAATTCCCTCCATTCTCGATTTTTTTGCAATTCACACTAGTTATTATCGCAGTAGATGATCTTTAAATCTAAATTGATGTGCTTAGGTTCCAACACGTGTCGTCAAATACATTAATGGCTTAATGATTCATTTGAAACGAACAGTCATGCTATTTGGCCAGGTGCTTGTTCAAATTAAAACGTGCCAATCTTACCGGGGTCAAAATCCTATAGCATTTTGGTTGTAGCACTTATTTCTTTGAACGTTGAGGCATGAGGCATGAGGCATTCTCAATAGCTAAAGAAAATCCATACGTAAAAGGCGTGCGTTGATCACGATTTGGATGAATTAGACCTGATTGCGACGCAGGTTAATCGATCGATATGGTTTTAGTCACTGCCTTATACAGATGAGGCTATGACTACTTCAACTATTTTCTCATATCTTTTGTTATGTATTAATATTAGTTGTAACTTAGGTGCAATAGTCAGTCAGGTATATTTACATAAGTCTCATCTCTCATTTATATTTACATTAATGATTAAGTATATATATATATATATATATATATATATATATATATATATATATATATATATATATATATATATATATATATATATATATATATATATTTATATATATATATATATATATATATATACTTAATTTACTCGTTATGTAATCTATGTTAGAACATCTATCATATATCTACTGTAGAAATATTTTTAATATGTTCTGACAACTCGTAAGCTTATTAAACATTTCCTTTTAAGGTGGGCTCTATCTATGTATTATAAAACAGCTAGTATTAAAACACTCAGTTATCCAGTTTCCGCACAATTTTTGAGACATTGCGAGTAGCGTGGCAGCTGCGATGAATTGAAAATAAGCCATACCCCCGAGAGGGAATCGAACCCACAGACAGACGATGTGCCGCTGGGCCAAAGGCCTCATTTATCTTACTTACATCTTATTAAAATATTTGAGAAATAAGATTTTTTTATATAAAACATTATACATAGCATGTTTCGATTCTACCATAACTTTCACTCTGTCTCGTCTCATTTGCGCTACGATGGTGTACCTAACTCGTTAAATGAGTAATTCAAGAACAGGTTTACAAGGGCCACTATAGTATGTTATATCAATAAAAGCATACTGTCGGCCATTAAAAAGTTTTGTGAAGATTCTTAGCATTTTTGTTTTTATTAATTAATATTCATTTGTCGATGGTAATCTTGGCATATGTCATGTCTGTATATACATAAAATATGTTAAGGTTTCTCTATACAGTATTTTTGTAGTGTATGCTAATATGTGTTTCTTCAAGATTTTTTTATAATTATTTGTGGTCGTATTCTGTTTACACTGCAAAGAAAGTCAAAGGAAAAAATGAATTGTTCCTGCCTCATATGACGAAGCCTGAAACAACCTTAACATTAGACAAGAACACTTTGATTAACCAGACGTAAAACACGAAAATGTTTTTTTTATACACATTCTTAAAGCTGGGAATCGAACCTATAACAATGAACTATAATCACGAGCAGTGTATCTAAGTAAGTAAATGTACATACAAATATATTTTATTCTAATACGTTGAATATAAAAAACTTGAATTTAATTCGCCGTTGCAAAATATATGTGAATATAAACCGGATTTTACCAGCTTAATTTGTAAACAAAAGATTAGTATAAAATAAAACAACTCTTCTGCTACACTACTAGCTAAGTGTACTAAACGCACGGCAACCGCGGCAATCAAATTGGATTTTCATTTTCCTACTTAAGACGGGAAGCTCTATCAGTGCTGTGGACATACAGGGCTTATTGGGGTAACTTACTGTTTCTGCCGATACTAAATATTCGAAAAGTACACACAATATTATTGTTCGTTATCTATCTGTATAATATATAAATATAATATAATATAAATATAAACTATATTTTTTCGGCTTCACGGCTTCGTTACAGATCTTAGTGTCAAGGCGTTTGTATAGCATTCCACTCGAATTTCGAGACATTGCATATTGAATGGCGGAACTCAACACCGTGCTTTATCTAATTCCTTCTTCCGAGTAACAAGTGAGGGTCGAACCAACAATAATTGCGCTTACCGTCTGATGCTGCCCCACTGTGCTAGAAGGGCTTTAGTTATATATCTTTAATTTACTTCACTTAAATAATTTGAAGAAATTTAAGACCGTCGTGGTGCAGTAGCACAGCGTCTGCCTGTAAACTTGACGGTTTGACGGTTCGATTCCCACTCGGGGAGAAAGAATAATTTTCAATTTCTTCGCTCTGGTAACCAGGCAAAGTGTGGCGTTGAGTTCCACCACTCAACACGTAATGCCTCAAAAGGCGGAAAGCAGGGAACGGAGTGTCTTAACACTAGGTTCCTATAGTTCCTACGGTTCCCTCTGCCTACCCTGCCATGTGCGGGTTAAAGCTTGAAGCTATTAATTAATTAAAGAATTTGTTTTTCAAATAAATATTCCCTTTAATGGACATTGAACTCGCATCGATCGTGTTCATTTAGACATGTTTATAGTGTGACATCACTTGCTTCTTGTTGAAATTATATTTTTTTATTAATTAAATTAATTTACTTATTAGAAAAATTAAGGTACATAATAAATCAAATAAAGTACAAAGCCTATGTCAGAGTAATGTATCACTCTTCTTGCTCCGCCGACCCTAAAAATAAGAAACAAGTGTTCATATTTTTAACATTTCTAATATATTGAATCAATTTGAGTAATAATTACACCGTTTTATATTTAAAAGGCATTTTTCGCTTCCAAAAATAACATTCGATCGTTAAACTATCAATGACTTACATATTCCACATTCCATTTATAAGTTTTTATATCGCCTTGATAGCATTTAAATATATGATCTATTGAATGAAAAAAAAACAATTTATTCATATTACTAATCTATCGTGGCGCAGTTGGACTGTATCTGGTTGTCCGAGCTATAGTAGGGTACGATTTCGTTCATGAAAATTATAATTTTTTTTATTCACTCGATAAATCACACACATGTACAGCGTTGGGTTCTGCCAGAAATTCGTGAAGAGTGTCTAACATATAAAAGAAGGTTTTTCTTACGACAGACGTACTACATACTTGTAAGCTTACTTCATTATTACGTAAGTATAGTTATTGATACTCAATACGCCTAAATTTATTTAACGTGTAGTGCTAATGTTATGTGACACTAAACACTGAAAATCGTGTCAAAGTAAACACGTCTGGACTATTCGTAAACATAACACTTTAAAGAACTAACAAGAGTGGGCCGCTGTCAGACTGCGCGCGATTGAAATGCTATGTACTATAGGTATTTGATAATCGCATTAATTTTCTTAATTGCTTTATTTCTCTCGTTTATCAGATGTAATTTACTTGCATTGACAATGATGTAAAAGTTAAAGATTCGTGAAGACAAATATATATAATAAGTATGTAATAAGTACTAATAATAAGTATGTGTACAAGGGACGTCTTAGTGACCTCGGTTGACTTTCTATAAGCAAAATGAGCAAATGAGCAAAGAGCTTTCTATTGATGTTCAAAAACTGTCTATTGATGTTTTAAAAAGCTCAATTTTCGAAAATGAATTCATGTCTTCGCGTATCGCGTTCGTAGATCGTGTTTACGTCGTAATCTACGCAATATATACCGGAACTGGCTAATAATAGCCGTATAATATGTATGTATTAGCATAACGCGTAGTTTAGCGGGCAACTGAAACTAAAAGTGATTTCAGGAACATTTTTTATTTATTATGTGTAACGAAATTTTATATTATTATTTTTATAAACTTGTTCTTATATTGTATCCCGCATATAGCAAGTTATGGTTGAACTCCGTTCCCCACTTTCCGCCGACATTGCGGATAGGCGGAACTTAACGCCGTGCTTATTTTGTTACCAGACCGAGGTAATTAGCCCCTCGAGTGGGAATACAAGTCATAGCCACCGCGTTTACAGTAAGACGCCGTATCGCTGCGCCATGATGACCCCATTTTGCATTCATAATAAATTAATAAAATCTATGAATGCTATATTTTAATAAATCAATGTACTACTGTATGTAATACTTGTTATTCACTTTCTGTTTTATTGTACCTGCCTAGATTAATTATTCTTATTTCCTTGCTCTGGTAACAAAATAAGCGCAACGTTAAGTTCCACACACCCCGCAATATTTCGAATTCGGGCTCACAGCGGAGAACGGAGGATTTTGACACTAGCTTTTAAAATACCAGACTCCTTACAAACATATAACTGAAAAATTTGATTCATATGCTTATTATTAAGATTAATGCCGTCCTTTCATACCGACCGTCTGGAACGCTATACAGAATTGCAATAGAACCCCCTACATCCTCTGAACGTTTTATCAAAATGCAAATTTGAGACTTAGGGTCGTAGAACCCAGACATTGTAAGGTGAAGGGCAAAGTGTACGCACGCTGCATGAGGGAGCGATATATTTCCGCTCCGAATTGGGCAACATCCGGAGAATGATGTCATTTGATATAAGGCATCTTTTGATTGTGTTATGGGAACTTAATAAGATATTACATATGTGTCTGCTACTGACTTTGTATCTAAATATTTCAAAGTATATTATCTTTAATTTATCTATCTATATAATTGTAATCTATCTTTGTGTTTAAAAGAGGTAAAATTTACTGTTATTAATAATTATAAGTTGCAAGCTTATTTATTCTTATAGCAGAGAGAACTTTGAGAAATCGAGAATCGAGTGTCAAAATATTCCGTTCTTGACTTTCTGCGCAAAATCAACACATAACGTGTTGAGCGGTTGAACTTTGTCTTGCCAGAGCGGGGATCTTAAAAGAATAAAAAAAATTTACTACTAAAAAAGTAATAATAGAAATTTATGTAATTAATTAAATATATAACTTTAATAATAAATTAAAACTACTTAGTTATTTTCAGTGTTAATCTGCACTTTTTTTTTACTTTTTCAACATAAAATAAACGAATATTTAACATAAATAACATGCACCCGTCAAAATTTCAAGATATATCTTCATCTGATCACAAAAAGCATGTTACTCGATAACAATCCAACAATGTTTGTTTAAATAAATATATAATGACCAAAATAAACGTTTGAAAATTTAATATTTTTTAACTTAACTTAATCTTAATAGATTGTTGTTGTTACTTAAACCGTTTATGTATTACAAAAATCTGTGCTTAATAATAGAAAAGTTTGTCTTATTGCGCGTGACAATCTCAGGAAGCTTCAGGAAATAGGCTTTAGATCGAAAGATATTTTGTATGTTGTTTAACATAGTTAATCGTGTCTATGTTATCCACTATACTTGCGGTCAAAATGACAAACACAACTGTCATTTATTTCCATTTCACCAGGTAAAAGCTAATAAAAATTATATTTTTTTTACGTTTTATGTCTTGTACAATGCTTTAATCAGACGTACTTATCTCAATTGCTATATTTTTGTTTAGAACATTGTCAATCAAGATCACTTTCCGCCCAAATCCGGAACCAAACGCCACGCTTTTTCTTACCAAATTGGATAATTTCTTCTAGTCATTGGAGGGGAGGAATCAAACTCACTATCAATACGCTTACATTCCGAGCTGGCATCAATTCTTAGGGTTAATCATATTTACTAGTGACTAATCGAACGTAAATACTAACAAACCCACAGTTATTAACTACATATAAATAAATATAAGAAATATAGATATTATTGAAACACAAGGGATACATGGAACCGGTTGGTAATAAATCGCGATTGGGGTTTGCGTTCGCCGTTTGATAAGCAATGGATTCTAGTTCCTATTGCTGATATATTTAAAGGCTACACTGCATGTATGTTGGTCCTAGCATAACATAGTATAGGGAAGCACAGACATTTATTTACGTTTTCTTATTTTTGTCTTCACAAAATTTATTATTAATTTACATAATAATCATGTAAACCTTATCATAGGTGCTTAAAAATGATAATGGGATTATGTATATGAAAGTTGTTCATTAAAAGCCACGAATTAAATAATACCTATGTTTAGAGCTCGTTTATTTCTCTATCCATATGCTATTTTTTGCATTCTATAAAGCGGTTTTCTTTTCGCCATGGGGCACACAAAATATTTAAAACAACAAAGTACAGAGTAGTCTTGTTAGTAAATACTTAGCCGATGCTGACTATAATTGGAAATAAGAAAATGTACTAATAATTATTATAATAAAACTCTCTACAGCATACCTAATCTATGTATTGCAAGATATTAATTTTGGGCTTGTATCATCTGTGCATCGTAGATTGAGGAAACTTTTTCTAAGACAGCTTTCTGGAGGGAAGAAAGTTTGCTATAAACTTGTTACGACTAACGCAAGTTATCGTAGTCACATGCTCTTAATATCGTTAATATACTTGTAGAATATAATATTGTAACTAAAATATTAGTATGTACTTTTGTTTAGACGTGTTAGAACAATTACGTGGAGGGTTTCGAACCCGCTAACAACGAAAATAAGTTGTAACAAGGACATAAGAATTTCAATGTTATTGGTCAATTCAACTCAATAGGTATGGCTTTTTCCGTTCAGAGCGGTTTCCAATTAATTATATTATATTTGTACTTATGTAAATACCCTTATCATATTGTATTTCGTGTATTGTCGCTTCTTCGTTCTGGTAAGAAGGCAGTGCGGCATTGAGTTTCACCACTACGCTCACATTGTTTAGGAAATTTGATTAAAAGTGGGAAATGGAGTGTCTTAACACTGGGTTCCCTCTCTGTCTACCCTGCTATGTGCAAAGAAAAATATGAAGAGTTTTTTTTTATTATATTGTAATGCCATCGTGCAGCATTTAATTAGTAGGTACTTTAATACTGTCGCTTATTGAATGCGGTGTCTGTCGATGTATACCAGGTATACATGTGATACCAGATATAAGTTATTGCATACTTGCATGCGTCACGGATACCCTCATTTATTTTTACTTTATCATATCTTTTTAGGCTTGGCGCAGTGGAACAGAGTCTGACTGCAATTACGATGGATTCGATCCGATGGATACGGATTCGATCTCCACACGGGGGGACGATTTATTAACATTTTCCCGCTCTGGTTAAACTAAGAGTAGTTTTGAGATCTGTCTCCTCACTTTAAAACTATATAATGTGGAAGCTTTTCCCTTTTCCCTTTTTTCACTTTCTATATAATGTGGGATACAACATAAGCCTGTAATATTTTTTTATTTTGTCGTGCATTGTATTGATATGATTTAGGATTGATTTTATAAAACTTCAATTAAAGATAGAATAACCGATCGCCACATTGTGCCGTTATATTTCCCAGAATAATATTGGAACCCGCACGTGTATTTAAAAAGCTACGCAATCGTCTAGATTCCTATCTATGATGATTTGGTTTTGCGACGCCTGTAGGTATGTAGTACACATATAATTGCATAATAAATGAACAGCGTAAACGCTGTGGCAGAGACTGATTAAGATGGATTAACACTGTGGCCACACATAGGGTTTTTGACGGACTTAAGCAATCGGCTTTTCTGGCTTTGGGTGGTCGGTTTGAGTTTGGGGGGAACTAGGTTAATTTATATATGTATATCCTAGTTGAAAATTGATGTAGAGTGCGTGTTGATTAATTAATAAGTAATAAAAAAAAATCATTTATTTTAGTTAACTTCTTTATTGTTTTTATATGATGAAGACATCAGTACGGTCCATCTAAAGATTAAAGACTAAGTACTTGCATAGATACTTACGCCAACACGTATGAGCGATAAAAAAATTGTGTATCTTTATTTCATTTGATTTCAATTATAATTAGAGAAGTAGCTTCATTTATATATACTTCTCTTGAAATTATAATTAATTGGAACAATTGTATTCGAACCTGTACACATTGTATACTTAATAATTGCATTACAACAACATCAACATAGCTGTAACGCTTCAAGACGACACAATAGACAACAAACTATTGTCACCATTCGCAAACTAAAACTCTATAATAAATTCAAGCGAATGCATTCAAAATCACGCTCAGTCACGAGGTGTCCGGAATTATCCACGTTTATATGGGGTTACTAATTAACTGAGATGCCGGCGAGGCGGTCAACGACTCGGGCCTTGGCATTACTTCGACTGATAGTTGCGTCATACCAACCTGTCAATAGGACGGTGTTATACATTCACACGGCATTCTTTTTTATGTCGTATGTATGTATGTACGTACGTACATTTATTTTTGAATTTATACATAAATTTTGGACTTATTATGTATTTAAGGTTTTTTATGATGCGCACGAGTTGTAAATTCTGATATGGAATTTAGTTATTACGTTAGTGCATCTCTCTCATGTTTAATTCATCTCGGACGTTTGTTTATGGTTTTATCGTGACACTTGAATTGTTTTTAGCACTGTCACCATGAATTATGGTGGTTTAAAATATTATAGTAAGTAGCTTACTAATTTTATTTCACTTGTTTTATTTTTTTTATTTAGCTTGAGAGCTATTAGTAAAATTTCCTTTAGTTGTTGCTGAGCTTATGCTTTGTAAGAGACAAATCATTCTGCCTTTCTCTTAGTGTATAGTGTCCTCTCGGATAGTGTCCTGTGTAATTAAGTGGTAAGGAAATATCTATAAAACATTATTACGCTGTAGAATGTAAGATATTTTAATGTTACATAGTTATAATTTTCATCAAAACCAGAATTAACTAAAAACAGAATTTATTAACTTTTTCAGCTTCAAATTTTCTCAGTTTTACGCTGTACCGCACATATACATATAGCAGGTTAGGCCTCTGCCTGACTCAGTGGTAAAACACTCCTTCCGGTTTTTGCTGTCCCCAATAAGAAAAAAAAATTGATAACCCATAGAAATCCACGTTCATTACAATCGGTTTATAACCAGACGCGATTTCTCTGCGATTCAACGCTACTTCTTCTATATTTCTTACCAAAAATAACTAATAATTTAGCTACAGACAAACAGAACGAAATTTAGATAAGGATAATGTATTATATTTTACATAAAAGCGTCCGCTAGGCGAATGAAATTGGATAATTATTGAATGGGAAACGTGTTATTAAATTTGTCAGGTTTTATTGGCGTGGGATTGTTTCGCTTCGTGCCTTCGTTTGTTTCAGGAGAGGATAACACTGTGGCGAACTATAGCTGAAATATAGGCAACGAAGAGTGACCATGGATTTTGGATATTGAATACATTAGTTACGTGATTTTGTTTCATTTTGAATTAGTATTTTGTGTTAATACTGAATTGACTTGCCTTGAGTTCATTTGTATTGTCTCATTTACACCAGAAAAGTGAAAAATACTTAAAAGTGTACTAAATACCGATTGAAAAAAAAATGTTTTCAGTAGAAATGTGTAAGCTCCTGAGATGAAGGAGCAGACTCAACCAGTATATACCAAAAATGTTTATTCAGCCTTTTTTATCCATAAACGGTTTAAAATAAGAAGAATTACCGGAAAGTGTTACCGGAAATTAATGACCATTTCCGGTTTCATGATGATGTTGACGATGGCACTGTAAACACTATTTAAAGAGAAAGGCTAAATTTTAAAGTGTTGACAGAATGACAAAATATTTTAAATAAAATCAATTCTTTAAATGAAGCCAAATATACATCATATTTATTAAATTATACTAAAGAATATTTCAATAAACCGATAAGATATTAAAAGTTTAAAATTAAACTCAACACTTAATCTTACAAGAGTATTCAGACCACGTAGTTACAAGCGTATATCTAGGCATTACATCCTCAATGACGCTGATCCGCAAAGGTTGGTAACCGCTGGGTTATCAAATTTTTTTTGCTGATAACAATATTCTGTATGCATACTAATTAATTTCGGCAATCGATTACGCCGAAAAAATGTTCTGACCTGCCGTCGTACGACATAAGGAACAAAAAGTAAAGAACATAAATTATTGTGCGTAAAATGTTCTGTACATGTCGAGTTTGAAGAAACACTTGGATATTTTTTTGTATTCTATTTATCGGAGTTAGTTAGCGGAGTTCAACGCCACCGTTGTCTTGCCAGAGCGGGTAAAAAAATTACACCTTATAGTGGATAGGTTTTAATAGTGGTTTAAAAAGTTTTAAAATCAAAAACTAACTTCTTCTACTTCGAGCTAGTTAAATCTCCCGGACGCGATGACTGTTGATGGAGATGCAGAACATAAACGCCAATAGACTGACTGAGGACCAATGAGGATATAGTAGATTGGTAGCGAAGTAGGCTTAGTCAGAAGGCAGACTCAGGCAAAGAAGGCAGGGGCAAAAATACAAGATATAACTAGATATGTATATCTACCAATGTACATGATGTAAAATGAGCATGTATCTTTTCTGGAGTACAGGTAAACCAAATAACTACTAAAGAAAATTTTTACAATATATCCTGGAAAATATTCTGTGAGCTTATTTTTCGCCACAAAAATTATGTTATATCTGACTGTTCACAATATCATTGATTTAAAATTCTCATAACGTCTGAAATACGAAATAAAATAACAATGATATATAAAATCTATAGAGTAAATAAGTATCTTTGCTTAACCAGGGCGAGTGTTGGTTGTTTGAGAATGTTTCTAAATTCATAATAATAGTTCTTTAACTTTGAAAAAACGTTTTCTTGGATACATTATCCTAAGTGGAGATTGAACCCACGACCACCGTATAAAATATATATCGTAAATGTACTCCAATGGTGCATTATAATATGTAAAGTGAATATTTAATACTTTTTTCATATATTACAATTAGTCTAGAGACCGTTTGCGTTCTAGGTCTCATTTCTCAGGATCCCTAAAATCAAAGTATCCATTGGTATGTACGATTGAGTTGCCAACCGGACTCGCTCTTATTTCGAGATAAAACACAGGTCACCCAAAATCAGAGGCGATGTTTATTTTATTGCCTTTACAAAGTAGTCTTGATACTATATGATATGATAGTAAGATAAAAATATGTATAATAATGCATATATACTACGTACTTATTAAGTAAATCATGTTATTTATTTTATGTTATTAGGAAAAAAATGTGCTAGTGAATATAAAACGTTAAACAATTCTGAGCGTAAAAATATTACGACACCCATTGATTTCTTGTAAACAGAACGGATGTAGATAAAGATTGTGTAGATTTATCTTGAAAATATATAGAAAAATTATAATTAGCGGTATTATAATTGTATTTAATCCCTATCAAGTAGCTATAGCTTGCTCCTATTTATTGCTGGGAAACACGATGTCTTGAGTATCTGTGAGTAATATACACACTTTCTGGGCTTTAAACTTAAGAACTCCAATGTGTACATGAAATCTGTCAAGAAACTTTTGAAAAGCTTTTAAAAGCTTTTGTTCCGTGACATAATGCTCTCATTTGGCCTCCTCATTCGACGTCATCGTGGGGAAACTTGACAGCTTACTATATACGATAACTATAGGTTCGAATCCCATTCGAGACACGATTTAACAAGACAACGCGACGTTCATTGGCAGACAGCTTGCTATATAACACAAGTAGCCCTAAAATTGCCAGAATTGAATACATTAAATTATCTCAGCAACCCCTAAATAAAAAAAAATCTCTCAACATGACACTTTTAACAAGCCTCTGTCAAAGTCTACTCTTTGATATCGGACATGACATCTCATTGCTTTGTTCTTACTGATACGTATCAGATGCGGACGTACCGTTAGCAAAGAAAGAGCGCCGTCACTTCTTATCAGGCGTGGTCATATCTATCTACCAGTAGGTAGTTAGCTTGCCGAAATTAACCGGTCACCTAGAAGTTTAATTGGTTCTATATCCGGTTTGATATATTATGTTTGTAATGTATATTAATATTATGCTTATAGGTTTATCGCATTCTGCTTTCGAAATTAGTGTTTTTAAGGATTAAAGTTTACTTAATTTTACTGCTTGGGCATTGAGTTCTGACATTCAACAAAGCATGTCTCAAGTTACATTATGTATACCTAATACGTGAAGTGTAAAAAATAAAGATTTACATACATTTATGACACTTTACATAGTAGAAATATTATATCGTATTTTACAACGACTCACGATTGACCCATGATTGGGCGACAAGTAGGGAATCGCGTATTTGTATACAAGATGGCCTCTTCATCCTATCTGGGAGTTGTGTAAATACTTCCTTTATAAGGAGCTGCTACACGCCGTATCCCGCATGATACACGGTGGACAGAGAGAATCCTAGTGTTAAAACTATCCGCTTCCCACTTTCCGCCAATTTTTCGGAACATTGCGTATTGAGTGGTGAAATTAAAAGCCGCGCTTAGTCTTGTTAGCACAGCGACAGAATGAGTAACTTGCATTACAAATTACTATATGATTTGCATGAGAATGAAAAGCTCAACTCATACATATATAACAACAGTACCTACATACATACGTAAATAGAATGCGCCAAACGTATCACAAGTCATGAGACAACACATTAATAGACCGCCGAAACTTCCGGATTCCCCGACACACGACGCATGGGTGTAAGGCGCCGCCCGCTATTAAGTAATAGTTCTAATAATGTTCTGTATTAGTAATGTCGCGAAATATAACTAACTAAATTTATTAAGTTACTTATGTATGTATAATATCATTTTTATGTAAATTTTCGAGCTTTTCTTTCACATTTTTTAGTAGCTTTGGCGTGGCAGTATGCAGATAGAATCTAAGATTAGGACAGTTTGTTCCTTATTTCTCTCCATTTTTTTTAAAGGTTAAAAAAACTATAAAAAATGTTATAACGTTAAAATAGCTTAGAAACATAAATCCCATGCCATTTTATTCATTTATGTAGAGCTTTTTTCAAATTTTACACGTTTGTAGCCCGATTTTCAGGCACTGTGTGTTGAGCAGCGGAACTAAACGCCGCATTTTATGCTACCAGCAAAGTGAATATCGAACCCACGACCGTCACGTTTAGAGTCAGATGCTGTCCTACGATGACCTCTATTAACTATTTCTAATATAGATATAATTTCAAGTTCACAATTCCAATATTTAGTTACACAGGTACTAGTACCGTCATCATTACACCTTAATACTTATTTGCTTATTACAAAAAATGATTAAGTGTGTTGGAAAATACCACAAAGCGGATTTTCTTAAAACGTATTTATAAAGATTTATTCTATATGTTCTTTTTTCGCAGTAACTATTGAAGGTTATGGAGTTTCTTGTAATGCCCCATAATTTTTAATTATATCACAAGTTCAAGTTAAACCTTGTTTTGGATTGGATATTATACATATTTTGAATTAATTCATTATAATTCGAATCTAAATTTAAACTCGGGTATTTATTTTTTAATTGTCTTTTTTTATACTTTGGACTGATATTTTTAATTTTTTTTAAGCTTCACGCTTTATTCTTTATATAACGGGGTAGGCAGAGAGCATAGAGTCTAGATAATTAGTAGTAGTTTACATTGTTTCTCCGGAGCAAGGAAATGAAAATGATTTGTTCTACCGAGTGGGTATCGAACTCACACCCACAGCGTTCACACTCAGAAGCTTCCCATTTAGCCACGATGTGCTCTATATTTTTTAAGACTAATAATGCACAGTAGTTGGACTGGTTGAATACGAAATAGGTTCGCTAAAACTAAAATTATTATAATAGAAATAATATTCCCGCTCTATATATAATCAGGAAACGTTGTATAAATCTGTGAATAAAAATGTATGATTGTTAATTTATTATTTTTGGCTTCGAAATGGTTTCAAGAATTCGTTGCTAATGGATATTTCCTGCATTCTAATATAAAGATGATCTTATGTTCGCTGCAAATGAGAATTAGCTTAAGATTTATTTTTTTTCTTCAGTTTTACTCTGTATCCTGCGTATAGCAGGCAGGCAAAAAATAGACGGAGAGAAATTTGTGCCAAGACACTCTGTTTTCCACTTCATTGTGTGTTGAGCGGAGGAACTAAACGACGCGCTTCGTCTTGAAGTTATGACCGACAGGCTACAACTAGAACTGTGGTTGTGACGCCTTCACTAAATAATAAATAATATAAAGGCTAATGAAATTTTGGACATTAATACATTACTGTTGTTTTGACACAAATAATGCCAAGACGATTTTGCTATCAAAGGAGTGGTATTGATTTGAGTCTTTGTTTAATTGGTTGGTTCAATTTATTCAAAAAAGTCTTGGCGGTTGTTGCCCCGGTGGTCTACTTTCTAGTTATATATTATAGCTATATTAGATATATATATATATATATATATATATATATATATATATATATATATATATATATATATATATATATATATGAAATTGTGGGATACAGCTCGTATAAAGAGCTCGATAAAGCTTTACTTCAACCATACATTTATAAGCTTCAAATATTTCTTATCAAAATAAACATGCCAACCGCATGGAGAACTTCCTTCTTTTTGAAGTCGGTTAACAATATAACACAAATATAATTCGGAATACCTTCTACGTACTGCCTGTTTGTTATTAAATGGATGAATCATCTAAGATCGTTGCTCTGAATAATCATATCGTAGGAGTTTGTGGGTGTCGGTTCGAATCCGGGCCGGAAAGGCTTGTTAGCCACGATTATGTTAATGCGGTAAAAGTAATCAAATAATTGCTATTACACACACATATATATATATATATATATATATATATATATATATATATATATATATATATATATATATATATATATATATATATATATATATATATATATATATATATATGTGTGTATATATGTATATATATTAGATATTGCCTTCGTCTTTGTGATAAGTATTTTTATATTTAAGTACCTACTCTTAAGACAAAACGCGGTGTTGACTTGGACCTCTCGACACCACCACAACTCACTCGAATACTAGGTTATTTCTGCCCACCCTTCTATATGTGGGTGAAAGCGTGGAACTGAATAAAAATATATAGTACTCGGCAAAAACATGGCCTATGCAGAGCAGGTACAGAGCTTCTATTATATTGCAAATAGAAAGTATAGAAATAAATTCATTTTGTTTTCACTTTTTTTGTTTAATTTACACATTTTATCCTACATTTAGCGGAATACATAGGGGCAGTGTCTAGACACTGCGATTTGGAATTCGAGACACTGCCCGTTGAGTAAAGAAGCTCGATGAAATAGAAATAGAATAAAATTTCCTTTATATTATATGTTTGCGAACTGCTCAAGCTTTTACTCTTTTAGGCTCTGTACATTAAGAAATCTTACATTATTCCATTGTCATCAATCATTGAGGTTGCTTTTGTTTCTTCGTCCAGGAACACATCTAATGTGTATTATGTTGGTTATAAAGCTCCATTTCTCGATCTTTTTGTTAGATATATGGCAAAGTTGACGTGTATTTTTTTCCTATGATTTAGATAGAGACGGTGGAAATTTTTTATTTTTTTTCTCTGCTATCATCTTATGATATTTATTTTTATGTATATTTAATTTATGTATTATATATTTAAGATATGTAATGAAAATAAAAAAAATATGTATATTTTTGATCAACAAACAAGCCAATTTGTCGAAAGTAGTACTTTTCATCCAAATATTCAATATAATATGTTAAGGCTCTATTCAATAATCAATTATTAATAGTTAATTCAATGTGTATGTATAGAATAGCTTCACAGAATGCAGAGGAAACGCAAATATAAGACACTCGCTCCCCACATTTCGAAACATTAAGTGGCGTAACTCAGCGCCGTGCTTTGTCTTGTTACCAAAGCAACGTAATGAAAACAGTTCATCTCCTCGAGTGAAAGTCAACCCACAATATTCGCGTTTACAGTCAGGCGATGCGACGCTGCGATCTCAATATTCATGTACTAGGAAATATCTACATCCATATTGTGATGGTTACCTAAATAGTGCCCACTATTATTTAACGCTATAAATGTCGTGATTTCATCAAACCAAACCCACGAATTGCAACAATTTTAATAAAATTAACTGTCTACTTTACGCGTGGGCATGTATTGCATACTTGTAGGTATTGCCGGATGCAACCCACTCTCGTAAACTTAGAATGACCCGTTGGCTTAAATTATTTTAAAATGCTCATAGTATTACAAACGTATGAGTAATTCAATGTGGTTCGATAAGAACGTATAGCTTAGTAGCTAGTAACGCTGGACGGCATCGAAGCTGCGCGGTTTCTAGTCCTGTAATTTAATTTTTTTTATACTTTACAAATAATTTTAGTTATAACATAAGAAGGTTTTTACTTTTTCAAATTCACACATATAGCAAGAGAGAATTTAGTGTTAATATATTCCTTTCTCCACTTTCTGCTCAAATTCGAGACATTACGTATTGGTTAACACCAATGGCGAAATTCTACGCCGCGCTTTGTAATAGCTAAAAAAGAGGAATCAAAAATAATAAATTTCAATATAATAATCCGCTGAATAGGGAACGAAGTCAACACTCTCGATATTTTTACTCGGTATATATAATATATTACACTTATAGTTCTACTATAGGATAGCGTGGGTTTCATTGCAGTTACCGGATGCATTCTACACTGGTAGTAAGATTGATCCGCGATATAATGTTCTGGTGAGATAAGAAACTCGTTTGATGTCTTGATGATTGTTTATAATTAGTCTGGTGTCTCGCTTTAGATAAACGTGAAGCTGTTAAGAGCTTTTTAAGTTTTGTGTGGGTTAAAATAATTTGTTTTTATTTTGAAATTTGCCTAATATTATATATATATTTATGTATATTTTTCTGCACATCTACACACTTTCATTTGACAAGGTTGGTTGAGAGAGAATGCTTATTAGCGCTAAGTCCGAGCTTTTGTAAAGAAGTTGTTTTTTATTCTGTTCAATAAATAATAAATAAATTAAATCGTTAATTGTCTTAGCTAGCTAGTGGCATATCTTTTTATACTTTACACTAATTTTAAGTGCTAGATAACAAGAGTGCTACGCATGCGTAAACTTTTTAATTCAACGCCGCGCTTTCACAAAGCTTATCTTTACCTACCATGCTATATATACAGGTATATAGCAGATAATAATGATAATAGACAAATCGAGTGAGGACACTCCGTTTGCTTTTCGCCTGAATGAGGAACCCACGACCATCGTATGTACAGTACAGTCCGACGTTTTGCCACTACGCCACAATAGCTTTAACTATTCAGTGTAAGAGCTCAATATTTTTATAAATAGGAATCATAAGCGAATGAAAATAATGTTTTTTAAATTTGCTTAACATATATTTACTATAATTTATTTAGATTAAGTTTAACAAAAGTAATATAACAGATATTGAGTCTCTTTCCATTTACAGTAAAAAGAAGGGGACATTTTTTACATCACAAGTCAGCATTTTCCATCGGTTGACCAATTCCATGTTTTACCTACCTGTCATGCTACGCACATAGTTTACCCATAATTGTGACTTATTACCATACCATCTTCTATGGCGGGAACCCCGATCGTTCTAAGAACGTTACGGCTGTGTTCATATAAATATATGATATTAGCATACTATAAAGCCTAACGCAAACTCAGCTAAAGGAGATTAATCAGCTAAAGGATATAAATATTTTTTTATTTTATTATTTTAATACTTGTAAATAAATTGAAGAATGGACGAGCGAAAAGCGCTTTTTACATTGCTTTACTAATATAATATTAATTGCCTTTAAATATATAATATAGTCTACATGATTTGTATATCTTAATTTATTACTTACGAAGTTTATGGTAGCCTCTCTACATGCGATTGTTAAAATGTCATTGAAAATAACGTTTATATTTGTGGTAAATACACATCTATAACAATATTATATAGCTAAAGAGTTTGTTTGCTTGTATATGCTAATCTCATTAACTACCGGTTGGATAGTCCACTGTACCTAAGATCAAAATTACCTTGAGCTCTTAAGTGTCATGACATGACGTCACTCAATTCTTAGTTATACCACAACGCGAGTGAACCCGTGGGCAAAAGCAGTTAATAAATTGATAGAAAATAAAGAAAGGAGTGGTTAGTTTATTTCAATAGAAACCGTTAACAGACACGCAGAAATGTCAGTGTGTTGTCAGCCTAATTTGTTGTACAGTACTTAATTGTCGTGATCATACTGATTTAATATGATGTGATCATTGTTAAATCGAATGAGGAAAAACTGTGTAACTGTAAGCGAACCTTATGTTTTTCTACGTCAAAGCATACTACTCAATATATATATATATATATATATATATATATATATATATATATATATATATATATATATATATATATATATATATATATATATATACAATAAAAAAAAATCCTTATTGTTCAATAAGATCAATTCTTAAATTAAATTGAAATTTAGTTTTGGACGTAAATTAAATTATAAACGCTAAAAATAAAAAAAATGAATTTGTTTCTTAAAAAAATGAACGTTAAGAGATTAAAATACTTAAGTCGATTTGTTCCCTTAAGGTGCGAATTCTATATATCGTATTCTATATAGATACTCGCAGTACTATTGGGACCTATCCTAAGTAATTAATTATATAAATTGAATAATAATTATTATTTATTATATATAACAATATATTTAAAAGACATGACTAAAATATGACCAATTACACCGGCTATACCTATATATTTATGTTTATTCCAAAATTCATATCACTGTGTTTACAAATTTAACCGCAGTGAAGGTGCGTTGACCTCAGTGAGTTTGACACCAAGCAATCAAAAATATGACGTTAAAATGTCTAGAGGAAGTCTAGTGTTTTAGGAATGAATAACATTTTTTTTTAGTTTCACGCTGTAGCACGCATGTACCCGCGTAGGCAGAGAGAGCCTAGTGTTTAGACACACCGTTCTCCGCTTTTCAAAATTCTAAGAATTACATGTTGTGTTGCCACAGCTAAGACAATGAAAATAATTCATTCTTTTGTAAGAATCGAACCCAAAAACGTCTCGTTTGTAAATCTCTGTGGCGCTGCGCCATGACGATGCGACGGTCCACTAATAGAGACACTTTGTTTGTCTTTTATTTGTTTTTGACATAAAGATTTATTTTAGTGTAGATATTGTATAATCATAGATTAGTCAGCATAAAGCATTCTTTATTAAATATATATATATATATATATATATATATATATATATATATATATATATATATATATATATATATATATATATATATATATATATATATATATATATATATATATATATATATATATATATATATATATATATATATATATATATATATATGTAGAAGGAAGAACCGCCACCTCATTCTTTCTCTCTCATGATAAATGACGACGACGATGATGAAGACGATGTAATTTTTTTATTACATCACACAATACTTCTTTACATTAAAGAAAGACAGTCAACCTGCTCTGGCTTCTTTTCTTAAGCCCAAGAAATACGCTCAATAATCATAATTACTAATCATAATTCCAATGCATTATAAACAAAAGTAACAGAAGCTTTCTTAACGAAATAACTGATACCATTTACTAATCCGTGCTAATATTACAGTCGTATATAAAAATTTTACTTGTACATTTGTTTGTTTCCATTTTGGCTGAACTGATTTTATTTAATATTTCTCAATTACTGTTTTTATACTACTTATTATTTGTATATTTTTTTCGGTTGTGAGGTTAATGCTGTAAGCCCTATTGGAATTGACAGCGACACCCGAGGGGAGAGGGTACTCTGTCCCTGAGAAGTAGCAATCGCTATCGTGTCTTGAGAGGAGCCGTCGGCGGCAAGAGCGGCCCCCTCCGGGACTCGAACCTCGGCTTGTTTCCGTCAAGCGGGCTGGATATAATTTCCAATTACTAGTGAAGACTTTTTAATTTTTTTTAATGTAAAATTACAGTGTAAATACGAGACAAGTCGCTTGTTGTGAATACTACATACAATATATATACCATATATACGTTAACGTCAAATATTGAAACTTTATCCTTATCACCTAAGTATAACCGTTTTGCAAACAAGTTGACCCATCGTCAACTTTGTAAGGGAAATGACATTTGTTTGCGGACTACTTGATCCTGATGGCTGTTGGAACATTTTTGTAACGATGCCTTTTTGTTTTGTGGAGAAGCTGTAGGTATGACATTTAGTTTGATTTTTTTATATTCAGTTTTTTTATAGTCATTCCATATTTTGCAATATATGTAGGTAGGTAATGAAAGTGTCATTAAATTCTAACTGGATGACGGGCTTCGTTTAGTTTATATGTCCACAATTTCGGTACTTCTCTAATACATTTAATAATCGGCATCACCCACTATTTATTGTGATATACATTTTCAATTCAAAGGTTGGTTGGAAGAAATTGCTATACTAATAGCAATAAGACCGCCTTTTTATATGAGAAAGTATAAATAAATAATCTGTAAAAATAATACATGTAAAAGAAAGCAAAGCAATCCATACAAAATTCATTTGGAACTTAAATTGAAATATTAGAATGTTTATAACGAATCTAGACATCGACGTATGTGGGTTCATTTCGATGGAATACTTGCTTAGATTAAAAACTTTTATCAGCTTCATACTTTTGTCCCTTATATAACAGGGTAAGCACAGAAAACCTAAATATTTAATTGCCCCAAATGGAGATCCAACCCACACTCATTGCCTTTACAGTCAGACGCTGTCACACTGCTGACTACACCACGACGGATACATATTTATATAAATAAATTGATAATATCTGGGTAAATAGCATTTGCAATTTGTATTTCTGCACTGTGCATATTTTTTTCAATTTTGTCAAGAATTAACACAATACTGCTACTAGATATTTTTTTACTTATTTCAATGAAAAATTGTAACGATGTCAATACCGATTCACTAAAACTCATAACAAAAAATTGAACCGGTCGCGTATTCTGATATCGAGCGAAACGCGTCACCAGATTAACACTTTATTTATGTGACATCAAACAGCTCTGTTTTCGAATTTCGCATGCGACAAATTGAATGTAATCCTTTTATGTTCTAACGAGCTGTTATGGGTGCTACGATAGCACACTCTTAGCAGAATTTTAATATGTAACCAGATTTTTTTGGCAAATTTATGTATTTTATTTAGTTTTTAAGTAGGTGGTGTGTATTATTTATCGTATACGCAAAATATTTCTATAGTGGTGATCTTTTATATATAAGTTTTGGCTCTTGTTATTTATTTACTTGCTAATTCAATGTATAGTTATTTCTAGCCTATACTTTATGATCTAGATACATAATATTCGCCACTCTGCAACAGGAAATGTAGCAGTCCTGTCGGAATATTATGGAACTTACCCTATCTAACTTGACTGCGCTTCACCTTTCATATGCTAGAACATATCTACATATTATACATGTATATTCGTGAAGTTAACTATTGTTCTAAATAAAATCTTAGGACATTTCTTAAAAAATATCTATTTTCCTGTACATTTTTATTACTTTACGTATATGTAGTACTCTTAATTCTAAATGTAGGTAGCTAGTAATGGAAATAGTAACATTCCAAAAGAAGTAGGTGCTATAAATTGTCATTCATAGTGTCGTTCATTGTCATTCAATTCATTCATTCTATATCCTATGACTATGAGTCATGTGACGTGTCGTACGTCACGTGTTTCTAGAAAAATCTTACATAAAAGTGACTTTAGTAACGAATTATATATGGAGTGCCGTAGTGCGCTATCAGTACTTACTATTTCTTTAAGGTAATATATATATATATATATATATATATATATATATATATATATATATATATATATATATATATGTGTGTGTGTGTGTGTGTGTTTATATATATATACAGGTAAAATAAACAGTAAAATATACCAACTTACCTGTAAGTATTTATTTAAGCACTGTCGCAAGAATTGCTATACAAAACAATATTATGTAGATGATAGATCATCATTAATTATAGTTTAATATTTTAACTCTTTTAATTAAAAGTGCACCTATATCGCTAATAGAAATATACGTCTATATTAAAAATACATTTTCGTAGAAGACATGAATAACTTAGACTATAGAGTTTTCTAGGTTCTATATATGTACGTCCTTCCTTCCTTTAGGACCTTTTACGATCTAGACCTCACACGATGTTCCTTAAGTATTATGTATATATATATATATATATATATATATATATATATATATATATATATATATATATATATATATATATATATATATATATATATATATATATATATTACAGACAGTTGAATGTTTTAAAATATATTAGTATGGTTTTTAATTAATTTTTACTTATTTACATTTTGTCGATATGCTAATTGATAAAAGCTTTTAGAGAGCTTTATAAATGCAACCCAATTTAGTATTACTTGTTTAGAGACAATCAATTAAAAATATTGTCTTAACTGTTTCTCGGTTTTTAAAATCACTATAATTGCTATGTGTAATAAGCTACCACCAAATATATATATATATATATATATATATATATATATATATATATATATATATATATATATATATATATATATATATATATATTTATGTAAACCATGTTCTTATTATGTATTTGCAATAAATAATTTTTAAATAATATATTTTTTTACCTAATATTGATAAAAAATTTGGGATATTTAGCATTAATAATCTGAAATGATTCCCTTAGTACGATTTGAACTTACAACTATAGCGTGCCCTTAAACGCGCATGCTACACTAATTATTAAAAAAAATCTAAATTATATACAAGCAAAACATAATGCTATGCAAAATAATTACATAATAAAACAAAGTAAAAAGAAGTAAATTAACCTCTAACAAGTAACATTATAGCCCCCTTCCATTAGATTTCGTTCGCGAATTTGAAACACTGTCACGAAATGCATATAACGATACTAGCGGTTGACTCACCGGCGTCGAATGCGCTTATTTCCCGCGCAAAGTCCGCTCTGACAATAGTAGTTTACGTTTAAATGTTATTAAAAGCTTTATTATCTTAGCGCGAAAGCTTAATATTTGTTATTCTATCCGCATCCACTATATAAATAGTGCAACAGTGCGTTCTGCGAACTGGCTACGTTCATTTTCCTCTTCGAAGGAATGCGACTTGACGTCACTGTTAACCGACCGATTGTAAAAAGGCAGACATTCAACTAAAGCTATAAAGGGCACGAGTTATTCCATTCGGTCGCATAGTCGCACTTCGGATAACCGGTGGAATTGAAATGTAATGTTGCTATTTAAATTTTAAGTATATTCAACTAACCTATTCAATTCGACAGCCTGTTGCAGGATAACGGTATTCTGAGTGTTGATAGCAGTTGTTATCTTGTTTGCATTCTATTTGTAGTTTTATTGTTGTACCTGGAATTTACGCGGCGCGCTCTATTCAAATTACCATTGCAAAGTAATTTACTTACGTAGGATCGTACGTAATGCGATTTAAAGTTAATTTAAGACATTACGCGACGACGCAGTGTCCTCTCAAATGAGTGCAGATTTACTTAACTTCAATAGACGTAGCTTTTACGATGTGTGTGTTCATGTTAAAATACTATTTTAAATTTCGTCAAATATTATTCGTTATTTTCAGCGATTATATAACTTAACAGCGCTTGAAACTTGCGAATTTATTAAACCGACGATAGAATTGATGGGTTTTTGAATGATGACCTTGGCTTTGATCACACACCACTAAATGCCATTTGGATTCTAATCCTTTTTAAAGAATGCTGTTATAATTATATTATACACTAAATAATACGAGTATGTCGCTTTAAATTAGAGAAAAATTAGAAGTGATGTAAGTTATCTATTGCGATGAAAGATAATTTAAACGTTTAAATATAATTAGAAATATTAAATAACATCTGTCTACGTATTTTTATCATCATCTTAGTATTTGTAGGCACGCCCACTGTTAGACGTAGGCTGTTTATGGCATACGTACTATATATTATATATACGAGTATACCGGCCGTCTTGGTGCAGCAGTAAAGACGTCTGACTGAGAATGCGTCGGTTGTGGGTTGGACTCCCACTCGGGCAAATTAACTATTTTCATATCGAATTTTTCACACGTATTTCGAAAACTACGCGAAAAGTGAATAGAGTGTCTTAACACTAGGTTCCATCTGTCTACCATACGTACTAGGTATATAGCGGGGGATATAGCGTGAACTGAACTGATATCTTTATTCACTTTATATTTAATCTTTCATAATAATTACATACTTTGATATATTTACACAAAATTACTTGTCGAAGAAATATATTTTTCAAATATAGAAAGTAGCTATGGTTGATAGATTGACCATGCGTTCAACGGTGTTACAAGAAGCCGGGAACATTGGAGTGAATTTTCAAATCCTTTGTACTCTAACTGCGTGTCGTAAAGTAACGAATAAGTTATAATTAGCTGCCATTCGAAAACAATTGATTTTGAAACAAAGTTTCAAACTTGCTATTGTCACGTGTAGAACGCTTTCAGAATAGGCGCCACAGTATGCGCGAGCTCGAGAGATTTTTCTTAATCAACTACTAACAAAAGGTGTACTTTCTTTTTTTCTTTAATTATGAATAATATTCTGTTAAATATATTATATTTGGTCATTGTATGTTTTAAATATATATATTTTTTTCTAATTATACGATAAATACTTGTCGTGTCTACATATTTCTCTATTTTTCACAGTGTTTTTATATGCTTTGCTATGATGGAACTATTTGAAATATCAAAATACAAATTGTTGTTTAGTATATTATATATATGAGCATATAAGCATGGGTTACCCATGTAATGTTAAAGTTCAAAATAAAATATGCCGCTTACGATACTATCCTAAGAATTTTTATTGTAATATATAAATTTTTATATTGGTGCATGGATAATTGATCGCCTAACGTTCAATACGCGATCTATCAAACGTAGTATTATTATTAAAACCGGTTTAATATTTAGAATTCGCAAACTCTTGACGCATGAATGAACTAATCGATTTACGTGAAATAGCAGTAAGGTGTAGAATGCATTTCAATAGCTTTCCCATAGCGTTGAAGACCATAAAACTACATATTTAAGCATTTTGCCTTGCTTTTCTTTGTATGCTAAAATAACGTACGTTCGAAATAACCGACAAGTTTCTTGGTATACGAGTATTTTGATGAATGATGATTAAATATTTTAAAGTTATGTTTAAGTATTCAATAACTTTAATTAAATAGTTGAATATTTACATATATATTCCTTTTTCAAGGGAATGAGATAGGTTCAGTTTCCCGCTCAAGCAAGACGCCACTGAATACTCAATGTATTGGATCTGAGGCGGAAAGCGGAGAACGGAGTGTCAGGGTCCGCGAGATACAGTGTGAAGCTTTAAGAAATAATTCAAAAATTATATATAATTTAAGCTTCGTTCTCTTAGATTCTACTTTTCATGCAACTTTTCTACTCATTGTACTTTACATACGACGTAAGCGGGCGCATCGTCGATTTTTTTAATCAAAACAAAAGTTCAATGACATGCATTGAGTAATACTTAGGTATTTTAATGGGCGTACATAAATACATAAATGCACGCTTTTTTACGTGTCTACCTGTGAAAAATAAAAGCAAAAAATAACAATAGTCGTTTTATATTGCTCTAAATTTCAATGACATAAGCTCTTTTTACGAATTAAAAGGCATTCTTATATCTTTTATAGCGATGTGTTGCGATTAAACTTTTAAGTGGAGTGAATTGTAGGGATATGTCGTAAGCTAATATGTAAATATTGTCGAAATATATTGTAAAAGCCGTCGTGGCAAGGAAATTTAAGCGGTAGCGGGTTCGATCTCTGCGAGAAGTAATATTTGCCATAATTCCTTGGTCTGACATGACAGAACACAACGTAGAGTTTTACCACCCAATGTCTCAGAGTCTTACTTTGCCCAGAGTGTCTTGCTAGTGTAAATCAGAGTATTCGACTCTGTCTTATTTATATATATATATATATATATATATATATATATATATATATATATATATATATATATATATATATATATATATATATATATATATATATGTAGAGTTCCATTATATATAGTTGACATAAGTTTTAAACTTAGATTTAGGACGTAGAAGTAGAGTCATATAAAGCTAGGTTTTAAGTCATATCTGAAGTAATGCCTTTCAATGCTGCGTTGAATTTCGCCAGTGTCCACGTAGGTGCGGTAAAAAGCGAGAAGCTGAAAGAAAAATTGTAGCTTGAAAATTCATCATGTCAAGAACATAAATTTAATAAAACAGTGCTAAATGTATCTTACTTTATTGAATACGATAAATACATGAGTTCGGTGAAACGCGACCCTCGCGCAGGTGTTTTTATCTAGAAAACCATGGATTACTCTATGATTCATGGAAATTATTATAATGTCTCTTGTAATGTTATAAAATTATTTACGCCTATGTCTGATTTCAAGACTTATATTAAATTAAATATTTAATGATTTTTTCATATTAGTCTTAAGTTGAAAATTCATAGCAGTTAAGATCGCATCATTTCATAAATGAACGGTATATGCAAAGTAATGGTTTTTTCAAAGCTACTCAAGTAAATATAAATTGTGTCTGGAACATGGCTTTGCCCGTATGGACTACACGAGTGGCTATTTCGTTATTTATCGTTTTGCGGGTAAGCGCAATTTTTTTTATTTTTATAATATTACAATTGTAATAATTACTTTACGGTAATATATATAAATATTTAAATCTATCCTCTTCCATCCACTTGAATCACTCTGCGAGCGTTGCTTAAGAGGTATACGCGTTCATAAATGAACGACTTTAATATATATATATATATATATATATATATATATATATATATATTAGTTATAATTTATAGCTTTACAAGTTTAGGGTAGTTTAATTTAGGATAAGCTTAAATTCTGTCGGCACAATTTTGCGAATGCTGTTGCCATACTTAGGAACGTGTGCTATGTAGAGAAAGTTTACTTTAATTGTAACGTGGTTAGAAAAATGTAATTTTCAAAATAAACATTTATATTGGTATGGATTTAAAATTACACAACTTTCCGAATTTTTTCCACAAACAGGATAAATAAATTGCTTAAAGATGAACTCTTAATTAATTATTAACTCACAATTAATATTTTCTAAATTAATTTTTGTGAAGGGGAAACCCGTTTTTTAGTTCATATCTTTCCTACTACTAAACTATTAACTGGTTCGGGAAGTTGCGGTTGATATCACTTTTGTATTTCCTGCTTATTGATAGTAAATCATTAAGGTTAACGATATGACTGTAATCTATTATTTATTATAATAAAAGCTTATTATATATATATATATATATATATATATATATATATATATATATATATAATATATATATATATATATATATATATATTATATATAGAATGTTAAAATAAATTAAGTAATATATCATAAATATTTGTATACATAGTATTTGTCATATTACAAGATCTCGGCATGGGTTAAACTTTTATGTATAGTATATTTTAATAATATAATGTTAAATTATACCACATATAAGGTTATAGGTTACCCACTGGAATTAAATGTTATTTAAAAATAATATTTTATTTCTACAGAAGGTTTTTTGAAGTGAAGCGCTTAAACTATATTCTCTTCATAGCTTATACTTGTTCATATACTTGTTATTTGTTATAAGTAACAATATATATTGCTCCATCATTTTAATTATAAGGTTGTATGGAATTAACATTGTTATTTTATAATAACAATTTTACTGCTCTGTTTCGAAGTTTATTATTGATAATGCGTTCAATTAAGTACTTACTATGTTCGGCTGGTCGTCATCTTATATAAAATTTTCTTCTACTTTGAGCCTTTTTATTGCATTAAAGGCACAATTTCTATAATTATTTCTCATTTAATTATAAATTTATTAATGTATGGAATTTTAAAAACATTTAATTTTCCTTTTATATAATTAGAACTATTATAGGTATTCGTTTTTTTTTGAATTTTATTATTGATAATGACTTACATATGTACTTACGTATGTGTACGGCTAGAAGGTACGGTACGTTATTATTAATTATAGAAATATATTTCATATTCTTGCTTGTGAGCCTTTTTATTGCATAAAGCGCACAGATTCTAGTGACATGTTTCTCCATTTTTTCACTATCCTATATTGATTAATAGAAGGACATTTTAATACATAATACCTACATATATATATAATATATATATATATATATATATATATATAATATATATATATATATATATATATATATATATATATATATATATATATATATATATATATATATATATATATATATATATATATATATATATATATATATATATATATATATTAGTCATCATCGCATGCAAGTCCATTTGCAAAACCAAATTCTAAATAAATGAAGTTTCAAGGCTTTTTTATTTTGAATAGCAAAGGCAATTTTGCACATATAGCGTGGAATAAGATATCATTTTAAATTATATTAATATTAATAATAGCGCCCAGCGCCGACCGCTTCACAATCTTTTACTTCATTTGCGTGTTTTCTGTAAACAAATTACTATTTTTAAAACTGTTTAAAATATATATTTTATATACAGTTATACTATTAACTTACATTACCATATATAATTATCCGAAATAAGAGAAAATTACAACTTTGTACGCGATCTTTTTGAATGTAGGTATTAAAGCATTTAGTTTTTTTTTGTAAATCCTCCTCACTTTGTAGAACTGTAAATTTCTTGCCCATATTTGAATAATATTTACTTTCTGTAATTATAATTTATATATATATATATATATATATATATATATATATATATATATATATATATATATATATATATATATATATATATATATATATATAATTAATAATATAATATTAGTTATTTTATATTAAAGCTGTTGAAAGTGCAAGAGAGGTTTGACTGTAATGGCTATGGTCGTGGGTTTGATCCGCACTAGAAGGAATAAATTATATTCATTGATATCACAAAATGCTGCTTTAAATGTTCAATTCAGGTCGAAAACGGAGAACGGAATGTCTTGACACTAGGTTTCTTCTGCCATATGCGGAATAAATAGTGAATCTGGACAAAAATGTGGTCGTTATATATTGAAAGAGGAGATACACATTTTTTTTGTTTCGTTATATATAAGAGAAAGGTAGATATGAAGACTGGCTAAATATTAAGTACTGAAGTCGTATAATTCTTAAATTTTATATTTATTTCCTACTGTCGGTTTGTGGGTTCGATTCCCACTCGGGGAGAATGTAATATTTTCATTTAAAAAAAGAATAAAAAACAAAATCAAAACGCGGCATAAAGTTCCGCTACTCTACAAACAACGTCTCGAAAGGCGGAGAGTGGGGAACGGAGTGTCTAAGTTCATTGAGCCTAAGGTTCCTTAGGTCCTCGGCTATGTGAGGGTTACAACGTGAAGCTGACAAAAAATATTCGATAATTCTAATTAAAATAACTTACATATATTAATTATGTTGAACAGGTACAATAAAAAAGCGTAACTATATTATGTTATTAAATGCACATAAAACGTACTTTAATATACGCAAGTATCAAGTATTATAAATTTCATTATAATAATTTTTTAGATATGAAAGAAATAAAATGAAAGAAAAAATAAAATTTAACATATGATATTTTTTATACGATATGAACATAATCTGTTTTATCGATTTTGAATAATCAAAATCAGTCGTCCTGTATTTTGAAGTACCTTTTTAATTAAATATCAATAATGCTTCATTTGAAAATTTAGTCCTGTGAGATAATTTCGAGTAATACTTAATTAACGAGGCCGTCGTGGCGCAGTAGCTGCGTCTGACAGAACGGTGATCGTGGGTTCGATACCAACTAACTCGCTCTATTAAGACGATTTAGAAGAATATCTTGAGAACGGACCGAATATCTGGATCAATAGATGTATCTATACTATGAATAATTAATAGCAATGCTTGCATTCATGCATGCATTTATATTTTGGTTTACGTTGAAAAATATCGCCTAAATCAACGATTTAGTGTGATAGTATTGATACTGCCAAGCATTTGCTTTACACAAAGAACTACAATCAATTTCTAATACTCATTTAATAAACAGACTTAACTTGAACAAAGGCATTAATAAGTAAGATCTAAGCGCATATCAAACAAAGTAATTAAAACTGTTTAAATCCTGAATCATAAAATAACGAAAAACCGTATTGTTCTATTATTTCGAACAAGAAGCAACTATTGTTTCACAACCGCTTACGCCCTAGCATTCTTCGTAACTCTAAACCATTCATTGTTCAGCTCCCGTTGCAAAAATTCCACCATTCTTACATTTTTATGCCAAACAAATTTTGTTAAAGCTATCACTATCGAAACGCCTTAACTAATGTCGCTTATCGATCTAAAATTAACCCTATTTCCATGGATTAAAGTCTAATTTTAAAATATATCTAATTAGCACTTATGTTTGCACAAGGTGTTGCCAGAATAATTTGTTTTAATAGTAATAGTATATGGCAGAATTCTGCTAACGTCATTTCCAGTATATTTTACACCTTTGTGTCGTTTTACTTTTCTTAAGAATTATCCTTGAATTAATTACGAAGACGTTTTAGATTTTTTGCATATTAATTCGAGAAAATATAATTTTATTATGTATGATCTCTGCCCAGTGATTTTTAACGCATTACTTTGATGAAACCAATGTTTGTTTGTGGTGAAAAAAATGTTCAACTTAATTCTACCACGCATGTAAAAGGGCAAACAGAGGGAACCTAATGCTAAGACACTCCGTTCACTGTCCCCTCAATTGCGTTCATTGGCTTGACATTTTAAAAATAGAATATAAAAGTAATCTGTTCCTACGGATGGCGATCCAAACGTTTTCAATAAGTGGCTGTACCACTACGCAATGACGACCTTGAAAAAATAAATTCTATCTAAAGCATATAGCTTATAAGCCAAATTAGTAATCACAATTTTCTAACAGTAGGTTATATAGAATTCGAACCCGTTATTTGCTTAGCACGTTGATGACATTGCTGCTATACATTAACATTTCCTTACAATCTTAAATCTCAATTGTCACATCACTAATGCATTGTTCTTTTTGTTTCAATACTTTTAATTGTTTTTACTGTTATCTTTTCATCTATCTATCTATATAACCATCTATCTATCTATCTATCTATCTATCTATGTATCTATCTATGTTAAAGCGTCTCCGTGTAAAATATTAAATACTCATATTATTTAACATAATCCGCATTCCATTGTTTCGTACAATCACTTACAATGTTCTGTGAATTGTTAGTAGTAACTGTACGAGGAAAACAAATATGGGCTCCGTCTATATTTAGATACTAAATATATTATGAGAATATTTTGGTTTGATAATATTTAACATTGTCCGCACCGTCGTGGCGTAGCGGCATAGCGTCTTACGCTTAAAACGCGACGGTTCAGGGTTCGATTCCCACTCGGAGGAGTGAAACAATAGAGCGGCGTTCTATCTCTTACGAATCACAATATCCACGAAAATTGAGCGAAAAGTGGTGAGGAGGTTGAATTCTGAGTTCGTGTATTATGATATATGCGGGTAATAGCGTGCAGATGTTTTTCCTTTTTTATACAATATTTAACATATAAAAAACGTAAGCATAGGATCTATAATAATTTAAATATATACATAGGTACTTCTAAATGAGATTTTACTTAAACGAGAGACGTTACTTAAACAAATTTTATCTGGTACAATATATAAATTAATCATAAATTTTATTTTTTTCTGTATATAGCAGAATATTTAGTGTCAGGACTCGTTTCTTTTTGCCAGAATAAGTCAGTGGATTTTGAGTGAAGAAACCAAAGCTGCGCTTTGTCTTGTCTCAAGTCAACGGCCCAATGGCGAATTCATAATCAAAGCTCCTTGTCTTCACTTTACTAGAGTTACATATTAAGATGTATGCAGAGCGGAAACTAATATAAGTAACCTAAATAAACCCTTCTTCACATCTCAAAACATATTTAGGGGACACATTATTTATTAGATAATCACATGACATGTTTATGCAAACAAGAATAGACAGACAGACATACAAATAAAAATTTATAAAGTGTTCCATTAGTACTCTTTTAAGTATAGCTTTATAATACACACTACAGTCCTATTAAAATGACCCCGTTCTAAATAAAACTTATCACAAAGGGTAATTCTGGTCGTCGTGGCGGAGTGGAATTGTATCTTACTATAAACGCGCGTTGTAAGTTCGATTCCTACCCAGGACTATTAAAAAAAATATTAAAAAAAAAAATAGGATATTTAAAAAAAATTCTTATTTCCCCGCTTAAGTTGGACAAAATATGGCGTTGAGTTTCTTCCATTTTACTCGCTAGGTCTCAAAATTGGAATGAAAGTAAAAAAATAAACTAAGGATATTTGTAATTTAAGTAGGCTAAAGGTACGAATAAGCAAGTTCAAAACCAATTAGACTTTGGCAAGCCAAATCTAAAATCCGATTATTAACAGCTTATTACGAAACTAGTTCTAGATTACATGTTCGATCTAGACACTTGCTATCCTTGTATATGTTCTCAGAACAAATGTATACTATTTTAGGTTATTTACTTTGTTTCTATGTAGTTCTTATGTAATATTTTATTAATAGATGACGTTTTGTTTCAATTGCTTGAAAAAAAAATTGTAATAATTAACAATGGTGTGTTTTTTTTAGAATTTATATCCAAGAATAAGGGCAGAGTATGAAATAAATAACATAATGTTAGATTATTATTAATAGCAAATTGTGAATTTGCGTTCTACACTTTGTAGAACATTGTGATTTCATATAAAGTGACTAAAAAAATGAAAAAATGCTTGTCACGGTCAACAACTTTTACTAAACAGCCCTTTTCTGGTTTCTTATAGTTTAGATTATCTAGTGTGGCTCTAAATCAGGTGTCCCAGACCCTTGTTTTTGTATGTTATTGGAAAATGCTCATCACGTTCTACCAGTTTTGTTATGACAGCAATTCATTATTTTCATCAGATATGCTAGTCTTTAAAATCTTTTATATCCTGTCCTGAGCTTCCAGATATACAACAAAAATTTTTTTTTTCAAAACGTGTGTTTGAAAAAAACTAAACTAAACTTTGTGTGTGTGTGTGTGTGTGTGTGTGTTTTTTGTCTGCGTGTACAAATATACACGCAGACAAGCAGACGGACAAAAATTTTAATAATCACTCAACTCCCAATGCCCTGAAAATTGGGCGGAAAGAACGAAAATACCCAGCTATGCGGGAAAGGGCGTAAATCACATTTCTATTTACAATATGTTTATTATATTTTTTTACTTACATAACTTGTCGATAGGAACATTCATATATAAACCTGCAATGTACTAAAAAGTCTTAATGTAAAATCAAAGAATCTTTTATTTGACATTCCAATGCAAGGACTGTACCCATATCGCTCATGCTCGTCTCACAATGCGGTCTGTCTGGAGGTCAACGAAACTGGTTCGCCCTTTGTCAACCCTGACCTATCTCTGGGTTATGGGGAGTGACTGACCAATTATAGTTGACCCTTTAATTGTTATTCTGTAATGCAAAACATCCTTGAGATTTGGTGGAGGAATCCAATAAGCCCGTTAGGTTATAAGTAGGTATCTAATTATATATAATATAAAATTATTATTTAATATAGTATAAAATTAATATAGTATAAAATTATTATTTAATTTTGATTATTAGGTTTTTGGGATATTTTGTAGTTTCCCGCCTCATCCTGCATGTGGCAGGATGGACAGAGAACTTTTCTTTCGAAATAATATACTATTAAAATGCAAAAAACCACCTTTACGAAATAATTACTAGGTTCAATGGATGAGTTTAAATCTAAATAATTTCTTACAAATTTGCCGATCTTTTAGAAATATTGCACGCTGGATTTATCATCGGTATTTCAAACGAAATTGAGCTAATATTTTTATAGTTTATGCAAACATATTTAGTTTTATGTAAAAATGACTTTATCCCGCATAGCAGGATGAGCAAAGTTATGTAAGTCGTGTCAGGAGATGGCACCTAGTGTCAACTCATTCCGGTGTCTACTTTTCACTTAAATTCGACACATTGCGTGTTGAATGGAGGAACTGACGCTGTTTCGTCTAACCGTGACCGTAATTTATTGCCCTGAGTGGTAATCTAACTCGCAAACGTCGCGTTTGCAGTCTGCTCTGCCACTGCGTCTCGATTGCCTCATATTTTCATATACTCGTATAACAGCACCCAATTAGTTTTGACCAATTAAAAAAAACAAACGAAATTCGACTGTCCAATGTATACCTGATTAACCCAGGTGTTATCATTATACAATATACATGTATAATAAAATAACAATAAATGATGCAGAACACCTAGTTTTGATTTCGCGTCGTCTGGAGGTCAGTGGAACTGGTTTGCGTCTTCTTTAATAGCGTTACTTGTCAAAAATAAATAAATATTAACATGGGATAATGTAAATGTTGTTGGGTTTCTCGTTGGTTAGGAATACGAATATCGTTTATTGTTGCATAATGAAATCATCAGTTCTATTCTAAAAGTATATATATATATATATATATATATATATATATATATATATATATATATATATATATATGTATATATATATATATATATATATATATATATATATATATATATATATATATATATATATATATATATATATATATATATATATATATATATATATATATATATGTATTCTAGGTGATACTGATATAGATTTTATATGGTATAGTTTTAGTTATAGTTTTAAGTTTGGATAGAGACATGAGCTCGGCCTAAACTTAAATCGTTAGTCCTAGGCACTTCTACAAGTCTAAGTCTTATTTGAATGAATTTTGAGTCTTTTAGGGGATAGCACTTTTTGCTAATTTGAGAAATGTCAGATAATATATAGTGTAGGCAGAGAGATCCAATGTCAGACAAACACAAGACACTCCGTTCTTTACTTTTTGTCAACATTACAACTCAACGTCAACGCCACACCAAGTTTCACCAGAGAGAATGGGTATTGAATCCGTAAGCATCGCGTTCAGAGTAAGACGATGACGGTGACTTCATCCCACCTCACATAAATTATATAATGGCATTCGTTATTTGATATCGTTTAGTACCTACATAATATATATTTATTTAGATCATATTTTATTCATAATTCTTTATATATAAACTTAGATTATTTTGTCGTTTGATTTTTTTATATACTGTTTTTTTTATAACTTTAAATTTGATTTAAGTCGTCCATTTTGTCTGCTTGTGTTGGTAAATTAGTAAATTTTACTTTCCTACGTTTCGTTTAAGTCATCGGCGAAATAATCATCGTGTTAATTTGAATATATGGTGGTATAACCATCAAGATTTATCAAGACATGCCAAGGCTATATATTTCTGTGAAGTACGGTATACTGTTAATATCGCGCAGTATTTTCCGTATTGGCAACACCGTCTAGAGGTCAGACAAAGTGGCCCACCCTTGCTAACCCTGACCTACTAAGTGGTGGGGTCAGGATTCCATGTAGCCCATAAAGAAAAACAAAATGTATTTATTTTGTTGTATTCGTAAATTATATTACTAATTGAACTGAATTTGAGATACGTAGGTTATTTGGTACCTGCATTTGATTTCCAGCCCTGGTAATGGACTTTTTTTTATACTCTTCTGTTCTCTTTATGTGTTCTGGTTTGCGGGATAAAGCGTGAAGGTTGAAATTATTTTTTTACATTTACATTTTGAATTTTGAAACTTTTGTCTAGAAATGCGAGCCTTTTTAGTAATTTATTGCTTCCTAATTGAACCTTTTAATAAATAAATTTATCTGAAGATACGGGTGCCTTGTCTGGAGTGAAATATTCCAAATAAGCTTGGGATAGTTTTGGTTACATACATATGTATTGTTTCGATACATTTTAAGGAAATTGTGGTAAGCAAATTATAAATGTGGTAATTATAATAATATTTTACCACCAGGTTTTACCTGCGAATCTGGGGGTAAAAGTTGTTAATGACATATGACACATTTTAAGTGCCTGAGGTTGCTCTGACGCAGGTAGAGTGGATTAATACAAAAATATGTTCTCGATTTGAACCAGTACTTCCTAAAATAAGCGCGCACAATAAACAAACAATTTGATTTTAAAATATTAGAATTGATATATTATATATAACTATTGAAAAATCTCATAACAAAAATATTCATAAATAGGTCAACCATACAAAATCCATATGTCACATACAAATTCACATTCCCACTAAGATAAAGACCAAAACATTTACTTGTCCGATAAGCAAGGATCATTCGAAATTCCCAGGCCCGTGACAGCAGGAAGCGGTTTGTATCGCGGCTGAACTTCCGTGGAACGATAATTTGTTGCCATTGTTTAACTAATTGCTTGCCTAATTGCTTCTCCAATTTTTAAATGAAACCGTTTTAAATGTAATAAATGAAACTATTATATGATATTGACGCTATAGTTAAGCATATTTTGAAATTGTCTGGCTGTACGCATAATTGTAGGTTCTAGCCAGACGTATACCTACAGTAAGCAATTTTGCGCGTATATTCGGTACGTTGTAAAGAAGTAGTGGTAGTCCCGGATGGACGCCAGTTTTTCAAGCTCGGGATCGTTGGCACTGTATGAAAGACGCCGACTTACATGGACCGCCAGTGACGAGCGCCGGCGAAGACATTCAGCTATGGATAGCAATGGAGAATATTTAAAAAATATTCTCTATTCAAACGCTCTTTGACTGCGCCACGGTGGCCCCAATAAAATATCAATGCATTTATATACTTTGTATTTACTATATATAATTAGCCAAAGGTTAATATTTCCGTTACTTAACCGTCTCAGCAAAAGTAAATTGTATTTATAGCACGTGACACGCAACACTACTAGAACGCTTGGTTCTCTAATAGGTCAAGTTACAACAGATTGAGATGGGATGTGCTAAAGCTGTTGATAGTTACATAATAAATACACCATGGTGGCTCAGTCAATACTATTTATCATCTGAACCTAAATTATTTACCTCTATTCTATTCCGTGTTTTTACCAAAAATACACGTGACTTGTCATTTTTTTAGCTTCATCTTCGTCGATATAGTGTTTAAGAGACCCTGTTCTCCGATTTCTGCCTGGATTCTTCTTCATTCTTCTTTTTTTATTTTGACCTGGTTTTTAACATTATCCTCAAACATTTTTAATACGTGACCGCAAACATGAACAAAATAAGTTAGATACAAATCTGCAACCACATATAATATATGTAGGTCAAATTTGTAAAAATTGCACTATGTTGACATCATCACAAATATTAATTTGGCATTATTAGACAAGAAATAGAAGCCATCGTGGGCTGTATGATAGATCCCCACTCGATAAGGTGAAACATTTTCCCGCTCTTATAAACAAAGGGCGTAATTGAATTCCGCTACTAAACATGCAGTATTTTAATTTGGGCGGGAAGCGGATATCGATATGATAATGATATAATCGTTGAAACATATCGATTATATGCATATGTTATGCAATTATATTATAAAATCGATAGAGAAAATTCGTTCGCTCGGGAAAAGTCAGTCTTATGACAATTTTACAATAATAAATGGTAAAGCTTTGGTGCAAGTATATAGAGCTTACATACCTATATAGAGCTTACATATTTGCTTTATAAATTTTTGTCAAAATCATATTTTGGCATAACCCGCTGCCATCCATCTCATTCATCGCCAGCGCTAAAGGTTCAAAATTCAAATACGTCAGATGATATTACTCACGCACCGTGAATATATTGCTGTTCATGTGTCAGTGAATTAAGGCACGTTTCATACGTTATAGTAATTGATATGATTTTTTTACTTTCCTCACATACCTACATGTTTATAGTAGCTAATATGCTGGTTACTAAGAAGGATTTAATGGTTTATATATTATATTTGCTCTCTAAATGTTATTCAGTAAAAATGAAAAATAGCTTCAATATGGAATCAACGTCATGATTTGTTTTGTTCAAGTAGGTTCAAAAACATATATGTGTTGTTTTTTTTTTTGACCTACGTTAAATGTGTGTGTGTGTGTGTGTGTGTGTGTGTGTGTGTGTGTGTGTGTGTGTGTGTGTGTGTGTGTGTGTTACGAATATATTATCCCGAAAACAGTTTTAAAACTGCATCCATCATGAGCGAAATGCCTGATAGATATTTTTCTGACATATAATTTTCATTATAATAATAAATATTTAAATACCTAATTTTTCATTTGTTGATTCTCAGATATATATTTTTAAAATTTAAATTATCTCAACATATTTAATAATACAATTAGTTCAATTTAAATAAAATCATAACAGAACAGATTATACTGAAGTATATACATGGTTATAATAATAGAAAATAATGACAATCTCGAAAGAGGGCGAATATGGAGACCAGAGAGTTATTACTGATTCTCTCTGCCAAAAAACGAAACTGAAAAATGTAAAAATAAATGAATAATATTCTAGAACAAGCCTTACAATATAGTATACGTATAGTAGCGTGTGTGCGTGGGCGCCTCTTTCATTCATATCTAGTGGCGTCACCAACCCACACTAAACGGCAAACGCTTGATTCCATTATGCCACTACATTAACCATATTTACTTATTAATCTGATATATATATATATATATATATATATATATATATATATATATATATATATATATATATATATATATATATATATATATATATATATATATATATATATATATATATATATATATATATATATATATATATATATATTCATATATATTAATTTATATTTTTAAGTACACTGTGTACACGTACACTTCAAGCGTTGAGTGAAAAGAATGGCAGTTTTATTTTCCTACACATACGAGTACTTTCCGTATAGAAAAATTACTTCCTTTTGTAACACATCTTTGTTTGACAAACACGATGACTGTGGGTTCGGAGGAATAAGTTATTTACATATTTTTAGTTCTATATAATTAATAATTGATTAAGACAAAGCGCGGTGTTTCATTCCGCTACTCACTACTCAATGTCTCTAAAATTTTCTGGAAAGCAGAGAACGGAGTGTCTTCACTCTACGTTCCTTCTGCCTACCTAGCTATATGCGGGGTTCAGAGTGAAGCTGAAAGAAAAGAAAGAAATGGCGGAAGAATAAAAAAACCACCTGACCGATATTTCAGCTCAGTAGCTGTGCCGCTAATGTGGAGCGACGTCTATCTTATACATATTAAATGTCCTATATCATAATTTTCAAATTCTCTAAGTAAAGCCTTAAACGGTAAACAGATTTTGTTTTGGTATTATTAACACTTTTGATTCAACAAAGGAAGCCAAGCTGAAAATTTGTCTGGCTTTACAGTGTTTAATGGGACAAAGCGATTGAAGCGTACAGTTAAGAAAGTAACTTTTGAATTCTATGAAATCAACGGATCTGCTTCATTGGTCTATTACTAAATACGAAATTATTAACGATTAAAATATATAAAATCTCGACTCTTTGGTTTTTGTGATTAAAATATATAAAATCTCGACTCTTTGTTTTTTGTGCAGCAAATTTTTTTTTTGGCTGAAGCTGAAAGGTGGTCTCTTTGAATCTTAGGCAACTCACTATCAGTACTTACTTTGAATATTATTAGACCTTGATCTTATTTTCCTTTGGCTTTGTTCTTAAATTTACTTATTATGATTACAATGACTATCATTTTATTACGATTATCGATTTAGTTATACTAGTACTGTAAATATTTAAGTTTTAACGCAATCCATCGGAGGAATAAAAACTTCCACCATTCCACCAACCATCCTTGTTGTCTTTTTAGAGGGTGAAATTTAAGATTGCTTAAACGGTGTCTTTTAAATCTTCAAATTGCTTTGGTTAATTGAAAGTTTTTGTATATCTTGTTTAAATTTGGGATCAATTTGAACGTTTTAATATATATTCAACCATGTAAAGATTCTTCACAAATATATAACAAGTTATATAAACAAAAAACATAAGTATATTAAAGTCACTCTCATCGACCTCTTCTAATAGCCAGAGAGAGAATTTGATGAATATTATTGGATTGTATTGGAACGCATTGGAATTTAAAGACATTTTCAACAATTTTCAATTTTTAAAATTCCTTAATTCTTAAAGAATTTATATATCCTTACTTTAATCCACTAAAATGTATACGATTTTACGGTACAATTTAGGCCAGTACATTGTTAATGGTGATACGCTATAATACTCGAAGGTATATATATAAATATATATATATATATATATATATATATATATATATATATATATATATATATATATATATATATATATATATATATATATATATATATATATATATATATTACATAATTAAGTTTCCAAACAAGTTTGACTTTACTTTGACATTAGATAACGAGTTGTCTGTAGTAATAAATACTTATATATTACATGGTTTCGTTGATTTACTAAAACGTTTTTTTATGGAAAGCTGAAATCTATATATAAATCTCCGTTGCTGACTGACTGACAGACAGACAAATAACCGCTAAAATGATGCAGCGCAGAAAGCTGAAATGTGTCATATAGGATCCTTGGGGTACCTATGTAGGTAAGGGTGCTCTAATAGAAAGCTACCGAAATTCCAAAGGAAACGGAAATATAAGGATTTTCCTTTTTTTATTAAATAGTAAATTTAAATTAATTAATGGTTATAACTTTAAAATCTACTTGGCGAATATTTAAATTGAAATACAGCTGTTGCTTAGTTGTTCCTGTTAGTACCTGCGTTACATAACGTTCTGAATACCTAATAGTATCGTGTATTGCAATTTTTTATATCAGTAATATACCATACCTACACCAAACCTACCTGTTCGTGTTGTTTATCAGTAGATTCTGTTAATCTACCCAACAAAATGTGAGAGATGCTTAAATATGAGTAAATAAAGATATAGGTATGAATTATAACCTAAATTTTTATATATTAAATACGTGGCTATAGTATGAAATCGTAGCGATAAGTGGCCGGCCTTGGCAGATATCTGTTATCTGCGAAATTCTATAGACTAGGAATGGTCGCAGTGCAAGCGGATAATGAAAAATAAATGTTTTTGTTGAATACAAAAAAATACTATTTGTATTAAACGTATATTTTTGCTGTGAAAGACACCGCACTTGTAGAATTTTCTAAATAAAAAGTTAATATTGAATATATTTACTAAGCAATTTCGATCGGTGGCTTAAAGCAGCATGTAGTCTATTGGCAGTATTGCTTCAAAATTAATTATTGACGATTCAGTTGACTTCTTTAAATAAAAAAAAAATATGAATTTAATTTGAACTAGAGGACCCGTTGACGCGTGAAACACGCGTTGTCATAGCAACGTATGTCACTTTATACAAAACTAATATTGTTAAACATATGGTAGTGTGTGTAATGTTTTATTTATTGATTTAATGTACTTTATAAGCATTATTGTTGAAATATATAAGCGCTCTGCACTTCTCCTACACATAGACTATAAGTGTGCCAAATTTCGTACTACTCCGTCCGCGTAATTTTCGTAAAAATGGGTCCAAAGTTTTTGCTTCACGTATTAAAGCCATGTAAATTACCATGATTGCATTCATCAACCCACTTACACTCGGCCTGCACACAGCCACATAGTAACAACTGAATGAAATAACACTATACCTAGTAAATGCGTGCAATTTTTAATTTTTTTTTATGACGGATTGTATAACAAACGATAGCTCACTAGGCCACGTGGCTCTGAAAGGTTATCAGACGCGCTATATTTTAGATAATAAACTGTCTCAATTACGCTTTTTGAATTAAGCTGCGTAATACTCGTATACCTACATATGTTTAAATGATCTTTGGCTGTTAAACTTACAGTGTAAGCGTTGTTTAAGAAATTTTAAATTCCCTCGTAAGTCTATAAGTAGATTCCAGACAAAGAGTGAAGCTTAAATTAGCTTTTCACTCACTGACATTTTTTTAATGATTTTAATAGTTTAATGTATGAGAAAAGTACTTGTACAAAATGTTTTTATTCGCAATAAAGCTACCGTAGTCTAGGAGGATTGTATACAAATTTTGTTACGATTGCTTTTAATTTTATTTATACGCCTTCACGTTTCTTCTTTCAAGAGTCTAAAATACCTATAGCAGGTAAGGCAAAGGGAATATAGCGTCGAAATACTCCGTTCTCCGCTTTCGTCCAAATTGGAGACATTGCGTATATATAATGATTTACCATTTATCTATGTGTAGGTGTTTCTATATCCTTGTATATTATTAAACTTGCTATTTATTTCGTATAAATATGTTCACCCCCTTTAAGTTTTAGCTTAATATTATCGTTTATTACTAATCTTTTAAGCTGTTTGTTTTATACAAATTGTAACACGATGGATAAAACTCCAGTTTATATATGATTCCAGTATTTAAACATACTAACACTTTAGTATATAGCAGTGGCGAAGAGTGTAATTTTTCGTAAGCCAAGTCGGTGTCGAAAAGAACATAAAAAAAATAGATTCAAACACAATAATATAAAAATAAAAGTTTATTTATTCATCAAATATATATTATATGGTTATTATTACATGAAATAGAATTGATTATAGTCGGAGTTTTGTAAGTTAATAATTAATCGTTATAGACAATTAATTAATTAATTTATTAAGATTTACAAAAGGTAACCCGATGGGAGTCGTATTAATTAGACACTTCTTTACTGGTACATAGTAGGGTAGACAGAGAGAATCTACTAGAGTAATTCACTTCGTTCTTCGCTTTACGGCTGAAGATGCTGCGTCTATACACACGCACGTAGTGGCGTAACTCAACACTACAACTTGTCATATGACTTAAGCGAGAAATTGATAATTATTTACACTCTCAAGTGAGAACCGAACCTACAACAGCGTTTGCAATATCAGCTTGATCCACTGCGCTAAGATGGCTCGAGGCTTCCAATAATCTTATTTATTACTATAAAACACAATTAAAAATTATCAAATTAAGTCAAATATTTTAGAAATTATTATCATATATTTTTCATTTTTTAGTGATCAAACACGATATACATAATATGCGCATTTAGATTTATATTATTGCGCCGTAACTGCACTGGATGCTTGCGGATTCGAAATCCGTAATTCCGTCTGTTATAATTTTTTAAAATTTAAATATATTTATGTAAATATAATATATTATGTTATATTGGCTATTAGGCTAATTGGAATGAAGTAAAGAACATAGTGTTGTATCACTAGATCTCATTAGAGATTGTAGGAAATTTAAAAAAAATATGTTTTTGAGGACCTTTTTTTAGTTTCACGCTGTATCCCGTACATATAGGACCACTCCGACCCTTATTCGCCTTTTGAGATATTACGTAGGCAAGTGGCGGAACTAAACGCCGCCCTTCATCTTGTTATCAGAGCGAAAGAATTGAAAATAATTCATTCTCCAAAAGTGGAAATCGATTTAACAACAGTCGCGTGACAGTCAGACGCTGTAGTTTTAAAGGTAGATATAAAGTACGAATAGACATTTCTTACATTTTATTATATTTATTTAGTAATGATAAGCCTTCAAATTATCAATCTGTCTGGTGAAAGGGTGTTAGAGGAGACTTGGGTCACTTTGTAAGAACTGATCCGCCTTGAAAACGAATGTTAATGGTACCTTTGGCTAAGCTTCACACACTAGTCTAGACTGATACGCAATAGCTCGTTAAAAAATATTAATTATATTTTAAATGCCAAATTACCGCTTGTTATCTAGAGAAAGGAGAAGTGTGTGTGTTTTAGATTCTGTTTAAATGTCTTATATATTATGGATATTATTTATTAAAAAAAACAAATGATTTAAATATTTAATGGCATTTATGCGGATATGACATTTACGTTAAATATAAATCTATAATTTTTTTTATTATATTACTGTTTTTGAAATCGAATTAACTTTTAAGATCGATAACTTTTTATGTTTTTGGATTTTTCGTTTTTAGGATAATAGCTATGTTTTATTCAATATTTGTTTTGAACTTAAACTTAATATAAAATGAATGCCTTACAGGCGCTAAAAATATCTCAATTTCTCTTCAGTAGCTACTTATAAAACAACTACTAGCGAAAATATATAAAATTTGACGACGTCATATATACGATAAAGTCTCCATTAAATTTATGAATTAAAATCTCATATCTTAACCAATATATCACCCACCATTTTAATGTTCTACGTCACTATATATTTATTGTATCTTTCATAATGACCAATTTAGAAAAATCTCTAAGGATTTTAAAAAATAAAGCTATAAGAGGTCCATCCAAATTGGATGCACACGTAGAAATTAGCCAAAGTATAAAGATATTTGCTTATCTACATTGTGTTTGAAATTGTAGCTCTGCTTAAACTGGGAGATGAGATCTGGCACACATAATAAGTTGTTCATTTCGTCCTACCACAACAGGTCATGATAAGTATACGGCCAAGGTGAATTCTTTTTGCGCAATATATCTTTTAGAGGCGTAGTGTTTTAGAATGTCAATTTAAAGCTGATTAAGTGCTAAATAACTATGTTATTTAGCACTTTAAGTGCTAAATAACTATGTTATTTAACATTTAAAAATTTGTCTTAATTTTAATATTTGTTTAAATGTTTGTTTGTATATGATTAAAAATTTTAAAAATATATAATTTTTATTTTCTGTGGGTTTAATATTAATAAGTTTTAAAGTATTCACAGTTACAATAGCTTTACGTACCTCAATGTTTAAGAAATTTCTTTATTTTGTTTAATTACAATCATATACACTATGAAATCTACGCAAATCTTTAATAGCTACAATATTTTAAAATACTTCTTGCATCTAACAGAATTTTTTACCATAATTTATAGCTTCCACAAATAATTGCGAATGTCTTTTTTTATTGTTCTTCCTTATCTTATCTCCATACATTTGTACAATGTAGGTAAGTCTTGATGAAGGTTACGCAATGTCACCTTATCTGTTAACATTGCAACAATGCGTAGTATTTATTTGGTGCAAGTCACCAATTTTAAGTCAATGAAATATATTAAATTATTATGGATTAACAGTATATATGTAGATGTACACTTTTAAATGTTTTATATTAGAAGTTCGTGCTATACAGCTAGGTAGCTCCGTACTTTGCTCTTTGTTTATTTAGAGATCTAGATTTTTATGTATAAAAAAATTAATTTATAAATAATATAACAAATTTCAAAGCAAAGTGTGAGAGAGCTGCTTGTATAGTATAATAATAAAGAAAAGTCTCACGAATTAATTTCATTCGTTTTTCTCGTGTGAATGGACATACATGAACCAAAATGTTAGTGTCGTAAGTGGAAAAAAAAGTTACTTTATAAAAACGAGCACTTGAATAAAAGCATGTGAATGTGAAATTCATGGTAAAACTTAGATTAAAATCTCTTTAAAGTTCCATAAATAAATAAAACCAGCCATTTATTATGTAAATTATATTAATTATAATTAACCAATTTCAAAGGTTTCGTTGTTCTTACACAATGAGTAATCGAAATTGAATTGGATTTTGCAATAATGGATAATTGTAATGTAGCCTGCCCTTTCTGTAAGGCCGGCTAATTTTTGACCTAAATATCGTAGATTTCTATTTAAAATATAGAAAATATAAGTTTATTTTATATACAATTCTCTTATATATTTTATGTTTTATATAATATTGCTAACATTAACTATTGTAATAGCAGGTATAAATCCTTCTTATTTATCATCACACTAGTTACACCCACAACGTTTGCGTGGACTTTATGACCATTGCCATTTACTACCCGGTGTCAGTGAAATTTAAACCCAAAAGCGCCTCCGCCACTTGGATTGAAATTTGAAAGTATATAAGCATGATGTACATATATTTTTCTTTAGTGCCATTGGCTATTTTCTAATGTTAGCTGATTTATTAGGATGTGTAATTTTTATAATGCTCATCACGTTGATGCTGAGGCTGATGCTAAATTTGTTTAAGACAACATATCATTATTGAGTTAGTTTAACTGGACTACTATAGGTCCATTAGACATCAAGTGTTCCAGTCTTCAAGATAAATGATGACCAATGTCTTAACCAGGCCTAATAATAACACAACAAAGAAGTTACATTAAAATCCCTCCACTAATTCCGATGATGTGAACAAATAGTGAAACAGACAGACAAAAATTGCACAATATTCTACTAAGTACTTGTTTCTTATCATCGTAAATTATTTCGGCATATACATATAATATGTATAGCCTTTGCCTTGCAGAAGATTAGTTAGAATATTTTAAAAAAGTACGGTACACCAGGGTAAGCAGGGGGAACAAAGTTCTAGGAACCGAGACTTTTCGTTTCGTTGGTCTGTCCAATTTTCGAGTTATTGCTCTTAAAGTGGCGGAACTCAACGCCGTTTAATTGAGAAATTATAGAAAATAAATAAAATGGACTATTTAAAAAAAAACCCCGCCAAGGAACTATCCCGTTAATTTTATTCTAATTGCGTGCGAAATAATTGTAAAAGGTCATGGAGAGGTGAAGCATTTATAATAAGCAAATTATTCGAGGTCCGCGCTCTGATTTGGCAATAACGTATAAATAATGTAGTTATAAGGCAAACGGAAAAAAACTTTCCATAGCATTTTGTTGTATATGTTCTTTTAAATTTGTTAAAATTTTTATAGTATATCATTATCTATATATATAGTATCATTATATATATAGTATATCATTACCTATCCAGCAAGGTAATATGTGAATTTTGTATGTTATGCTGTCAAAAAATTTGTCACTGGCCAAGTTAAATAGGTAGACCGTGAAGAATGTGGTGGCTATTTCCAAGATTATTCTTGTCTGTGATAATACATCCAGTCACAGAAATTGCTTGCCTTTTTACGAAAATTGCGCGAACGCAGGTGTTTGAAATTTGGCACACTTATAGTTTATGTGTACGAGAAGTGCAGGACGCTAATATTTTTCAAAATAATGCTTATAAAGTACATTACATCAATAAATAAAACATTACACACACTACCATATGTTTAATAATATTACTTTTGTATAAAGTATAAAGTGACATACACGTTGCTATGGCAACGGTCCTCTAGTTGTAATAAAAGGCCTTAGTTGTCCGAAACTTGAGCTCGTCGCGTTCAAGATTGAGCTCGTTTCTTCTTCTTTGTAATAATAGTAAAATAAGAAAAAATAGGAATAAGGCTGTCGTGGTACAGTGGGACAGCGTTAAACTGTAAACGTGACAGTCATGGATTCGATTCCCACTCGGGGTAATGTTTATATTTAAATTATTTTAATATCTCCGCTCTCACAAGTTCTAGCGTCTAAAATGAATTGATATTACGTTTTTCACTGTTTACTCTGCTATGCCGAAGACAAAAACTTACATTTCGTGTTTGTCGGCTTAAGTAAAACAAGATTACTATATTAAAATATATAATTTTAACACAAAATCAATCTGCCATATTAACTTTTTAATTCATTTTCGTATTTAAAATCATTTGTACTAAATCTGAACTGCCTCACAAGTTGAATATCGCATAATACTTGAGATATGTACGTACGTCAATTCATATCTTTTTTGTTATACCTATTTAATTTAAAATTAATAATATAATTCTTTTTACTTAATGATTAGTTTACTTAAGTGTTTTTGATTATGCTAAAAAGCAAGGTGACTTATTTGATCTTGTCGACGAGACGAGCGGAAGGCCCACATTTTTGTGCAATCGCTTGACCCTCGATAGCTTATCAGCATCTGGTACATTAAGATTTTTTGGACGGTTCATTTGCGCAAACGTGGCTGATAATGAATTAATTGCTAATTTATATATATATATATATATATATATATATATATATATATATATATATATATATATATATATATATATATATATATATATATATATATATATATATATATATATATATATTGGAATATATCATTTGAAATATGATATGGTGATCGTATGTAATCAAATGTTTTTGTTGATATTTCTAACAATATTAATACATTTATAAACTATTTAGATAAAAATTAACGAGTTCTTGACATATTAGTTAGTGATTTCGTTCAGAAGAAATACATTTTTTCCATTATTTATAATAAAAATATCATTAGTTATAAAGTGAAATGGCCGTCGTGGCGCGTGGGATATTATAAAGTAATCTGACTATAAATGTCATAGTTTGGATGGATTCTATTTCTACGAGGTTCGACTTAGGCTTCGAGTTCCACCACTCAAGAACCATGTCACACAAGGTCTCAGAGGAAAAAGGAGAACAGGCCGCTCTCACACCAAGTCTTGAATCTGATGAAAAATCTATTTATATATTTGTTTTATATTCTGTACATATAAATTATAATATCAGTGACATATTTCCGATAAGAGACTCAAAATTAAAATACTTGATTGCGTCATTATTTCAACGATCGACTTATGCAATGCTCTATTGACGCGGTGTTCTGATGAGCCAAAGGTTTTGAACTATTTCTGAATGTGCAAGAATTCGACTGATGTAATACTAGTGATATTATTGAAGCCACCGAGGCGCTGTGGAAAAGCTTCTGACTGTAACCACTATGGATCTGGACTCCGGGGTATAATAATATCAGGCGGAAAGTGGAGAACGGAGTCTCTCAACACTTAATTCTCCCTGTCTACTTTATGTAGGATATAATGTGAAGTTGAAAAGTCGTCCACTTAAATTGAGAAAACACTCTATTATGTAATTTAATTGTTTTTCACTTTCATACGTACTTCTACTGGCTTGTTCTTGGATTGCACATCATTTAATTGTAAATGATTTATTTCTAAATATATGATTTCAAATTAACTTAAAGCAAATCACCTTTACAAGAGTTACGTTAAAATTAATATTCCCACTTAATCTTAAGTTAATTTGAATGCTTCATGAATATTTAACCGTGACATCATTGGTTCACCCGCGCCCCTGTTACATATATTTCATACATTTTACTCGTATTAACATAATTGTGGTATTGGTTTAAAGAGAACTCCCTTTGTTGCTCTCAAGTATTTAGTTATTGCGCTTTAGTGTAGCAACACTAGGTTTAGCACGCGGTTGTGTCTATGTTCTTATTTTATTTTTATATTATATTTATGTATGATTGAGCTAGCTATTTATTCTTCCTCTTCTTTCTCTTCTTCTATTACCTGTGGACTCCCTCGCGTTGTTAAATGTCAATTAAGACACATGACATATACTTTATATTTTCGCCCTAAATGTGGAATTATATATAGCATAGACAAGTATAGATTAAAATGCCTATTTAAGTTATTATATATATTTTACACAGGATTTAAATCCAAAGAAAAAAAACATATTAAATATATGTTTTTAAAATTCAATTGTCTCTTCAATTTAAAAAGTGACAGGGGAGGCTCAGGTTATGGGATTAGTTTAACAAATTTCTCAGTACCTAGTTCACAAAAAGTATGAGAAAAGAAATCCATTTTATAATAACGCTTATGTTTTAATTTGAATATTACCAACAAGTGTTTGTCAAATTATAATATAAACTGCACTGTGAACATATACATATATAAATATATTTAAATAAATAAAAAACTATTTCCTAAGGCCGTGTGAAGTTTACATTAAAACTAAGCACATACGGATAATGTATATTTTTTACAATTTCTTATCTTTCTTTTATGGCATAGTAAGCCAAAATAAACTAGTGTAGACATACTGCTCTCCACTTTCCACTCAACCAACACGCAGCATATGGACCAAAGCAAAGGAAAATGATAACATTGATACGCGTGAATTGTGACCGATATAGCGACCATAGCGTTTACAGTCAGGTGCTAGTAAATAATGTTGCAAACAATTTTATTATTCTATGTTAAAGATAGTCCTTCTGAATGTTATACACTTACTATAGATATAATATATATACATTTATAAATATACTACAGATATACATTTCTTTGAGTGAGATTTCAGAACCATTGAGTATTTCATCAGGCATATTTCGATTCCACATTCCATAGACAATGGTTTTTTTTTTCAGTTTCAATCAAAGAGAGTTTTGTGTTAACACACTACTATTTCCCGCCCAATTTTTAAACTTTTTAAACACCGGGTTTTTCTAACCGGGCAAGAAAATGAAAATATTTCCCGGGTGCGAATTAAACTATCTCAGTATATAGACAATGTAACATAGTTTTTTAGTCAATCTTAATCTAATAATTTTGTATTTGTTACAGATATACAAAGGCCTAGACATAGTGACAGCTAAAGCGTCGCGGCAAGAACGGGAATTGGTGCCACACTACCTGTTGGATATCTTAGAACCACACCAAATGTTCACCGTTGTGGACTTTAGGAATAGGGCGTTGAAAATTGTATCCTTTTTTTATCAAAGTGTTTGTATGCACAGTGCTATTACGACATGAGGTCTTAGTATTTTATATAGTCCCGTACTTGAGGTACGGAGGAACCCAAAAAAACGGGAGTCTTATAAGATCACTTTGTTTGTCTGTCTGTCCATCTGTAAATATCGTGTTTCTAAATACCTATCACAGAGGTATCAAGCTGAAATTAGGAGAAATAATCAAACTTCTCTAAGGCAACGTAATCAAAAGACACTAGCGCAAAGACTACATTTTTGCAGCGTTTGTTTAAAATTCAGTACATCCCATTGTTCTGGAGTTATGAAATTTGGCAGAACGATAGGACTTATAGACAAAGAAAAAGATCTGAGAAATTCTACTTTATATGTATATCATAGAAAAAATGAATTACACGTATGTCATACAAAATGAGTGCCAAGTTTAGTTTGTCGACTTTTAGAACTGTACTTTCCGTTGTATGTTAATGAAAAAATTGGTACGGAACCCTTGGTGTGAGAATACCACACGCTCTTGGTGGATATTTGAACTTTTATATTGTAAATCATTTGTCGCCACTATTTATTTTGTCACGTTTTTGTTACTGGGTTATGCTATTTTTTACAACCCTAGGTAGCCTAGATAATAAATAGTATGTTCATGATACATTTTAACAAGTATTCTTAGGTCAACCTTAATATTGGTTAAGTTTCAACCATTTTGCTTATTGTAAAAGTGATTTAGATATTTGGAACATTTTTTTATGTAACAGTAAATTAAAACTACAATTTTTTCCGATAAGCATTTTAAGATGTATATCTACATTTTTCATATTTAACAACACTAATTGTAGGATTTAATAAATATAGAGCCAATATAGACCTCCACTAAATAGGCTGAGGGATAAAGTCGAACGTACTGACATGACGAATCTATAATAAGTTGTTTGCCATTCAGCTACATAACCCCTTAAAATTCGTAGCTTTCTCCTTCCTTCCACACAATAAACATGATCTCAGTGAGGGTCACTATAAAGAGAATTGACAAAAAGCAAAACAGTTGATAAAATCTCTATTTGATAGGAAAAGTCACGCTCCCGGCAGCGTTAATTTGTCAAACACGATGTAAAGCGGACCAACCATTATCGTGTGGCTCTTTTTTGATTCTTGGTTTATCTTTTGGGTGAAATGTTTTGAATATATATTATTTAGATTTAGACGCTTTTTGTATATAAATACTATAGATTTTTCTAATTCATTGAGTAAAATATATGTTTACAACTATTTAAATAAAAAAAAAATCTAAAGATGTCAAAATTATTTAAATAGTTCTAGATAAAGAAAAGGGTATTTCTTTATCTAGAACTATTTAAATAATTTTAAATTTAATTCTCATGGTAGGTAGAACAAGAGCTGTATTATAGGAATATTCATTCACTTGTACGATCAATATGTCAAAATTTAATATATTTTAAATATGTTTATTTTTAATTACTTTAGTTCCTCCTAATGGCGAGTACATTCGGATACACTTGTTAAACTAAAGTAACTTTTAAAATGAAGTAATGGCGTTTCGAATAAAAATATTTAAGAATTATAAATTCTTAATAGTACGTACTGTCGCTACCTTTGTCGGTCACTAGCTGTTGCTACGCCAACGAAACGTTTGGACCAATACAAGAAAGTCTTTAAATGTTGTATCGGGGTCAACAGGATTCTCAGATTACTTTCGATCTTGATATCAATATTTATCTAGTTTTATATTAAATCCAACGAGTTTTGTAAATATGTGTTTCTAGATTAAAATATTAGATTTCGCATTTATTTATTTATAAATTGTTGTTGACATAAATCGATGTTTAGGTGTTAAATAACTGGAAATGCACAATCAATATATCTGTGTTTCATAATCTAAATACATATATATATATATATATATATATATATATATATATATATATATATATATATATATATATATATATATATATATATATATATATATTAATTATATTACTAAAATTTTGTCTATTTATATCAATCTAATAGAAAAGAATTAAGTACTCTTAAAGCTATCATTTTAACAAGATAAAGCGCCTAAAGTCTCTTTCCCTATACCTACTGCAAAATATATAAGACACTTAAACAGATGCGCTTATATTATTAAATAGTTAATCACAATCAGATATTGATCTTAGATAGCGTTGTTATTTTATCATAGAATTATGTGCCTCGGTTAATATTTTGACATTTACTTAGTGTCAAAACTCGTTTTGTTCCAAATTTTCCATTCATTTGTAGACGTTAGATACTTATAAATTGCCTATAAAGTAATATTTTTACGGAAATGTAAGCTGATAAAGTTGTCAGTGACCGAAGATGTTAAAATTCATCTATTTCCTGGATAATATTATTTTTATAATTGTATCGAGGGTCTTATACGAACAAAAAGCCATGTTCTCTAATTTTCTTAAGGAAACGGAATATTTCATAATGCCACAATTTTTCACATATATACTACATGTTTATCGCATAAATGAATCGAAAGTGAAAAATGTAATGATGTGGAGACCGGATTTTTTAAAGTAGAGTCATAAAAAGTGTCGCTTATATACAGCTCAAATTTTTCGAATTGGTAACTTCTATCAACACAAGAGTTTCTTAAATTCTGATTTAAGTTTAGTCTTAAATTTTTCAAAGCTTTTTTAAAGCTTTATGATTTATCCGGCATATACCAGGTTAGTTCAGAATTTGTCAAGGTCATTCGGAAACGTTCTTCAGTTAATGCCAAATTTGAGGCCTCACCTGTTATTCAAAATTGTAAGTAAGTAGGATACCTGATTCAATATTCATTCATTAATAATAAAAAAAAATAAACTGCCTACAAATTGTAACAAATAAGAGCATAAGCATATATTAAAAAAAATTACAACACAAATAATTTGGTTTCCTGCATCATAGGTTTGGTAATTGTGGTTACGAATGATCACGTTTTGATTACACTGATATTGAATATGAGCTTTTAATTTTTTTGTGTTTAATCAATTTATTTAATTATTATTATTATTAATTATTATATTGATTTAAATATAAAAGAATTGGATTAGGAACATCCTATATATTTTTAAATAAGTATTACCCATTTTAATTTTAGGGGTTCGTGTGTTCAATTTCATTCTTGTTTCAAACAGCAAATATCTACGTATAACAGAGTAGGCAGATAGCACCAAATGTCAAAGATATCCGTTTGCCAGCTTTTTAGAGTGCTTTAATTTTGAATATTATCTTCTAATACAATTTAAACTCAATTATGGCATGATCGCCTTAATCCCTATTGCGTAAACTGTTAATTGTTTTTATTATTTTCTTAAATATCTGTCAGATTGATAAATTGATAGAACAAGGAAAAATGCCTATCATTGTTGGTGGAACAAATTACTATATTGAATCGATTGTTTACAAAATACTCGTTGAGGACACTGTAGATACCGACAATTTGCTCTGGGACAAGAGCAAGCGGAAACGGGATTTCGAAAGTGATGAAAACCCATCGAAGAAAACTGCTGCTAAAGTGAAAAGTAAAGATTCCGGAGTAGTTGAGCAAATAAAAATAAGTCAAGCAGAGAAATCAAATTGTGATGCCAACGCAGAAATTAGTAAAGAACAAATTAAAGAAGACGTAGACAATGAAAGCAAGTTTACGAATGAAGAAATACATGCAAGATTGAAGATGGTTGATCCTGAAATGGCTTCACGGCTGCATCCAAATAACAGGCGCAAAGTTTTAAGGTAAGTGATTTACTATATTGCGTGTGTGTTAGTAGTTACTAGTAGATTTTACATTTCTAAAAATTGCACTTTTATAGTTAAATACTGCGAACTTGCCAACGAACTGAGCAGAAATAGGTTAAAAATTAATTTGTAGACGGTAGATGTAGCAGCGATAGTTATAGCTCGCTATAGGTCGCTCGCTAATGATCTCAGATCTTAAGAGAGAGAGGGTCTCTCTCTCAGAATTTTCATAAATTCATTATTTTTAATGTGGTTAGGTAAAGAGAGGAGCTCGGTCTATGGAGGTGGTAGATGTACATTTCAAAGGTACGTTTAATCCTACACTTGGTTCGCAAGTTCTAGACACTGCTCTGAATTATGCATTTTAAAAGTCTTAAATATGCTGCATATTATTTTTTATTTTTAGCACTATCAATTTTTGGGTATCATTCAATTATCAAAATTCCATCACAATTTTGGTAAACACTTTTTATAAACGCTTACGTCATGTTCTAATTAGATAGCTTTAAGAGAAAATCCAATCAAATTGCCTCACATAGCCCTAAAACGTCGAAAACATGTCAGGATTTGAAAAATATTTATTGAACCAGTTTTATGAATGGTCAAAGGTTTGCCCTCTGAATGAATATTTTTGCGAGGAACATAAAAGGGAGAAGCTTTTGTGCTTCTACTGGTGGTATATCTTATTTTACAAGCGGCTTGTCTGTAGTCCCTTTCGTTTTAAATCACTTAAAACGATATACTGGATATATTTATACGTTAATAATAATAAATTAATATGATGTTGTTGACGTACAGTAGAGAGGTACCTGACTCTAAATGTTACTTAATAATGATTTTCAAGTTTATATTTATTTAAAAGATGCTTCATATTTTCAATACCAACGCAATATTTGAAGATAAAAAATGTTAGGGTTATTAGAGTTTTAAAATAATTTCATCTCTGTAAATATATTTAATTAAATTAATAGTAAAATCTTAAAATTTTCTTTCTATTAGGAATCTTTTAAATATACACATATACATATTTAAGGTAATGCAAAAAACTTATTTTTATCAATAAGTATAAAAATATCCCCGCAATCTGACTATATAGTAGAGCTTTCAAGCCTAAGCTCTCTCAAGTAATAAAATAAGCTTTTTAAATACTAAATCTTAGTAGATTTTTGTTACTTAGTACGTTTATAAAAAAAATCTGAAAAATCGTATCAAAATAATATGCGGAAAATTCTACGATGCAATTTTTAATATATAACGAGTATGTATGTATATTTAATTTAACGCCAGCGTTGCGCAATGTTACAGCGTCCGACTGTAAATGCCATGATTGTGGGTTCAATGAAATTATTATATTTCAATTAATTTCATTACCTGCCTTGGTAGATATATTAACAAATATTAAAAAAAATGTACAGCTTCACGCTTTTTCCCGCATGTAGCAGGATAGGTAAAGTGACAGGTAAAGTGACATAGTATTAAGGCGCTCGTGCCCCACTTTCTGCCTTTTGAGACGTTGCGTGTTCATCGGCGGTACTCAACGCAGCGCTTTGTCTTGTTAGCAGAACAAAAATATGTAATAATTCATTCTACTCGAGTGGGAATCGAACCCACAACCGTCGCATTTCCAGGCACATTTTTCTTATTTTCTGTTTTTATTTAGGAACTTTTTAAGTAAATATTATACAAAAATGTCAGGCCCAGCGTTCCCTTTTACACTTAAACTTATACAACAATTTAGCTTCCACAGAATAAAGCTTAGACATTAGGCATTGAAAAATACAAAAACTTGAATATGTACACATAAAGTCTATATGAGTAGCTATAATCTTTCACTTAACACATTTATTTACTTGAACTTCGAACTGTAACTTTATTTTGAATTTTACACAAACGATTTTAACGCAAGAGCTAAATTTAGAGCGTTTTATCGTATTATTTCAGTAAAACGTAATATTAAAAAAAAATAACGCAACAGCTCCCAAAGTTTCATCATCTAATATCATATCATATAATAATATATATTAATATTTACAATAATATAATTTTGAATGCATTATTTATAAATAATAAATATTTATCATTCTTTATGACATACCGACTTGAGGAAATTCATTGTATATTTTAAAGATTTTTAAAGTGTTAATCCACACTAAGGATAGAAAAAGTACTTAAAGAAAACATATAAAAATTTTAACGCAGCGGGATTCGAACCCGCGTCTCATGGAAATCGTCCAAGAATTTTTATATGTTGGAATGGAATATGTTTAATAAATACATAGTGTTTATTTCCTCGCTCGCTTTTGCTTGGACAATGCACGGCGTTGGGATCCGCCACTCAACACGAATGTAGAGATATTAGGGCCAGTATACACATTCCTAGGACTTAAATGGGCAGCTGACGTCACTAACTTTCATACTTCATTCACTGTTATTCTACGTCGTGGTTTCTTCATAGTACAGTAAAAGAGTTATAGACTTTACTCAGTCATATGGCGGAACTCAACGCCGCTCTTTTCATTGATTTAGAGTGGAAATCGATCCCAAACCTCTCGTCTGGCATATATAGTACTTATCTTCTATATTCGTACAAAGTATATGAATTTTATCAAAACATAATATAAATGTATGTATGTATAGGTATTGTATATGCTTAGTTATTGAGAGCCCTTGACCGTGTTTCATGCGTCTAAGAAGCGGATTCAAGTTCCATTGCCTTCAATGTACTGACACATTTAAAGTTCTCGGTAAAGTTTAAAGTAACAGTAAACTTGTTAGTTATAATATATTATATAATTAGCTGAACGAATCGGTATTTATATTTGTTTAATATTATTATGTAATAAGATCTTTGATTTTCGCCATTTTGATACATTTTAAATGAAATAATATTAACAGATTATTCATGTACCACGGACTAATTGCTTTATTTTAAAATCTTTATATTCCGATATAAGTTGAAAAACCCGGTGTAAAGTCTTGTATAATAATTGCGAAGAGATGTAAATATACTGAAACTGTTAATATTGTGCTTATTTTTCATGTCCATACATTTCTTTATTTTTTTAATGAATAATACAGAGAGAATCTAGTGTAAATATTCTCCATATTCCGACTGCTATGTTATGCTTGAACAGAGAGACTAAAATTATCAACATTAATTCATTCAGCAACATCCGCGTATTAAATACATTTTCCGCAAAATATACATCAAACACACACATATATATGAAAAATAAAATATAATAATAATATACATTATTAATATATATAAAAGAATAATGCCGTAACATCATAGGACTTGTTCATGTGATTTACATAAACACCAGAATTGAAGGCCGGTTGACATGATGACATAAAACCGCCGTCCAGCTATTAAGACCCCCGTCTTTACACACAGTGGGTAATTGAATGACTTTGTATGGAGTTTGTATGGGTGGCGGCGTTTCAAGTTATACTGGTAGAACCAACTTCCGCGGGTCTCTGACCGCTTCGAAGGATTTCGTAGTTTGCTAGTGTGTTCTGACCTTGGCTTTACTATCCGATTGTAGGATGACCATGCTATTTATTATTTGTGAACTTTGTATATTTATATGATATTATATATATTTTTATAATATTTCAATATATATATAAAGATTATGGAGCACTTGTTCCTAAAGTAGGTTCATAGATTCCACTTCTGCCATATTAAAAATGTTTAGTAGTACGTACTATAAGCGGTACTCTTTTAAACCTATAGCCTCCATATCTACATTTTATTACATTATGAGTATGACAAAGATTTCCATACAAAGAACCAATAAGAACTTAATAACTTTTCTCCACTCTCCTCACTCTAAGCGCTATATTCCATACAATTAATATTTTTTTTAAATTACACTGACGTATCATGGCAACCTTACTTTATATCGCTAACGCGGCCCCTTCGATAAACCCGAATTATTTATCGTATTATTATAACACAAGCGTAGAAAACGTGTATGTGTGTATACATTACGTGCAAATACTCATCGACAAGTTTTTCCGTTGCCACTACTACTAGTTCAATACCATCAGATAAATTGTTTTTTTACTTAATAAAATAATAATAACATCGCTCGTTACCTTTTTGTTATGTAGAAATCAAGTAAATTTCAAAAGAAGAGAGAATTACTACGTATCTTTGCAGTTTTTGGAGTGAGAGAGAGTGGAAGAAGGAAAAATGAGAAGTATCTGTCACTTTTCACGTATTATTTGACGTTATCTTCTTAATCATCTATACTAACATAACTAACTGCTTACTATACTAACTAACAAATAGCGCGTAGTAGTAGATTTCTGCCCGTTTCCGGCCCCATGAGGCGAGGGACGCAGAAGTATGGTAAAGAGAGAACAGATCTTAAGTGAGGCTTCAACCCATTACCATTGGTTTTCGTCTGACAACACCATGATATAATAAATTTGATTATCAAGACTACTCCGCAGTTTTGAAAGAAATATTTTTTATTGTACATCTATTAGGCTCAGGATCTAGGCTATAATCAATTTGGATGATCACACTTGATATTGATAGTCCAGCTTTTTTGTCTATCTGTTGCAAATGTCAATGATAACGAATAGTAAATGGAAAACAAGGGTAATAAAATCCACTCAAACGTAATTACGTGAAAAAACAAATACTCAAAGAATTCTATATTATATTATGAAAGTTTATTACTTTGTACTTTTGTGACTATATATATATATATATATATATATATATATATATATATATATATATATATATATATATATATATATATATATATATATATATATATATATAACAAGAAGAAGACAACTCGACCGATATATTTATAAATAAAAAAATCTCAAGCAGTAGTTAGTTACAAGCTACAAAACCCCAATTTTTGTTATAACAAGGCCAGCTATCGTTAAAAACGTTTGCAAAACGTCGTTATAATAAAAGATATTAATAAAACATGCTAATATTCTTTTATTAATAATTACAAGGTTCACTTGCCTTTTTATTTCAAGCAACTAGAATTACTGATGATTCTATTTTTTAGATTTGGGTAATAAGTTTGGAGCGGGTTCGATTTTCGTTTGAGGTAAGAATATAATTTGAAGAGAGAATATCTTATATAGCTGGGTAGGCAGAGGAAACCTAGTGTCACGACACTCTATTTTCCTCTTTCCTCTTCTCTCCCTCTCCTTTCTGCTCGAATTACATCCATCTTGAGTGAACATTTACGCCACAACGCCAATAGAACCTTATGGCTCAAAATGCTCAACTACTGCTATTATATTGTATGCTGTTAGAATGTAATTTAAAATTTTGTCTTCTATTATAGTTGTTTATGTAAAGATTACAGGCCTATTGACCTAATTAAATTCATAAGTTAATTGTATTCCCATTAGTGGCTTGGTTTTGTTGTAAATATAGGTTACATTGAAATTGTGAGGTACTCCTTTGTCGCTACACACAAATAAAATACAATAATAAAAGATATATGAAGTTAGGTTTCATTCATATTGGAGAATATTATTATATTTATTAGTACATTTTAAACTATCTAATTTATAGATTCTGCGTATGAGACAAAGTAAGTTGGCTTAGTGCAAATATTTTATAGAATGTTGCCATACATTTTTATATATCATATACTCATCCTTCTCTTATTTTTGCTCACTGAGTATACATTAATCCTTGTTATTTAAATTTTGAACTCGCACTCACAAACAAATTAGAAAGACAAAATTGCTATTCAATTTGGTTATTTAACATGCGTATCTGTAGAAGTTCTGAATAGTCCATGTAAATGTATTGTTGGGCAATAAATAATAGATGGTTAGGGGCTGGCGGCGTCGAGTCTGCTCTCTTTATCATGGTAATGAAGCTGTTGCTAAGGGCTAAGATTTCTTACAAGGACGCTACAGTAGCTTTTATTTTGTCTATTTTGTGTTGTTTTGTTACAGCTTGTTATAACATGTATAATTGACTGACTGCTACATATATTAGTAGCTAATGTTGAGAATATTTTTTTTTTTAATATAAAGCATTACAAACCCGAACACTGTGTTGGGTTGAATGCACTTTGGTCTCAGGAACTACTGGTACAAATTGATTTTTATATCGAGGAAGGAATTTTATATCGATAGGATTTTTATATCGATGTTATATTTTAATATCCATATATCGAGGAAGGCTATAGGCTTTTTGGCTATATAACATTACGTTAATTGTTTTCGACATGACCTACTGTAAGCGCGAGTAGACCAATGACGTATATAGCTCTTGATTATCTCCAGTTGAACACTGATGCAGATATAAGCACTAGCTAAGAAAAACTATTTCTCAAGCTCGAAACAAAAAACTCAGCTTCGAGATCACCTATCGCAATAATAATAAAACAATTTTATTATCCTTAATAACTTCGACGTTTATATGAAAGCGGCTTTATTTATGTATATCGCATTGCCCGCTCGTACACCACTAGCAGCTATGAATACATTACGATGTAATTGGTGGCTCTGTTACTAAGCGAGAATTTTCGCTTAAAAATGACCTCAAATTTTGTGGAATTTATTCGCTTTTTCCTTCAATTGTTACTATGAATTCGTTTAGGATTTGCTTCGTTTGTTTTATAGCTTTTGTAAGTAAATTAGATAGTAATTTACGTATTTTTTTTACCTTCTCTCTGGATTCCGCATATAACAGGGTACGAAGAGAGAACCTAGTCAAGACATGCCGTTCACCGCTTTCCACATGACATTGCAATAATTGACCAACAAAATTGGTTGTAAATTTTTCACGTAAATGATCGTATGGCACAGTAATTTGTCTGTATCTACATACTTGAAGATACGAATATGATTGAGGAATAGAACCCCACTATAGGCAGTGAATTATTTCAAATCTCACGATCGGGCAAAAAAGCGCGCCGTTGTACTCCGCCACACAGCTCACAATGTCTCGAATTTGAGCGTAAAACTTTACTACTCGTCTTAACATTGAGTTATCTCTGAACCCCTTGCTGTACGGAAAAGTTAGAAAGCTAAGAAAAACATAAAAAATGCCAAGAGATGAGGTGATAGTGAAGACTTAAGTGAAGTTCCAGAAACAAATTGGCGGTGATTTTGTAAAACCTTTTCAAATCGAATATTGCAATTTTTATTTAATAATAACTTTTGAATCAAAATAAGTACATATTTAATTACCACAAAAGCAACTTCCAAGGCGACCTTGCTTTTGTGGCGCGCCTTACATTATATATGTTTGTATTGACAATATTTGTTTAAAATATAATTAATACTAACTAAACATTACTGCCCTTACCATACGTACAAGATCCGTTGAAGCTAGCGGTCGATGGTACTTTTAAAGATCAAATACGATTTCTAAGGACAAATGTATTGCAAAGTGACAATACGATCATACTAATTGAATCGTGGGTTGAATCACGATTCAACAGGGTAGACAAAGGAAAACTACTTCTCTAATCTAGTCAAATTGTTGTGGTGGAGTTTAACGCCGCGCTTTATCATGTTACAAGGAAATGAAATTATTCGTTATCCCTAAGTGGAAATCGAACCCATAAACGTTGCGTTTACAGTCAGACGCTGTGCCACTGCGCCATGACGGTATATATTATAAATATAGATAATATTATATATATATATATATATATATATATATATATATATATATATATATATATATATATATATATATATATATATATATATATATATATATATATATATTATAGACTTTTTATATTAAAATAAATAACTTGTATGTTATTATAGTTAACTGAATCGAATCCAAAAATATCCTAGTCCGTAATTGGTACTATCATTTCACAAAAATATTGATCTTGATTTATTAATTCTATCTTCTTCTATTCTTCATTCTATTCTTCATCTATGAACCCAGTACCACCGCTCCAACAATTAGAATTACTAAACAACACCAACCGTCAAAATATTAGTAATCAAGCGACCTAATTTCATCACCCTTTGGGCTATGACACAGATATCTAGAATTCCTTCACTCAAGCTACCTACTATTGTACTTATTTTACAATATACAATAAAGGGCCAATATAAAAACTGACAACACTCATCATAGGGGCGTGGCTATCTCAGACTTCCTAAGTATGCCAAGGGCGAAACCCTAAGTCATTGAACAGAATGGTGTATTAGCAGCTCATAATACGTCCTCATTACGTAAACTTTGATTATATATTAATCATTGAATATGTGATAATGTGATATATGATTATGTGAGCTAAGATATTTTAGTTGTTGGATTTATTATACTCGTATAGCGGTTTTATATTTATAGTGATGAAATTAGTTATAATTTTATTATAAAAATGGCCTCTTTATTTGGAAGACATTTCATTTTAAAATTAGTTTAAAGAACTACACATCTCGTGAAGACGATTGTTCTAGACTCTTCTAGACCTTCTAGACTCTTCTTAGTCTAGAGGCGGCATCAGTAACATCTCTGGACAAATTTCAAAGGGATAATATCTTATTTATAAAAAAAGTTTTAAAGTAATTTTAAATTTTATGACTTTTTTTTTAAAATTTAATAATTTTTTAAATTTTTTAAAAATAAAAAAATATATTAAATTATATAATTACCAAAAATTTTTCGGTTTTTTTCCTTTTTTTTTTCCCCTTTTCCAAAGAAAAGTCAAAAATGCCGTTCACCGCTTTCCACATGACATTGCAATAATTGACCAACAAAATTGGTTGTAAATTTTTCACGTAAATGATCGTATGGCACAGTAATTTGTCTGTATCTACATACTTGAAGATACGAATATGATTGAGAAATAGAACCCCACTTTAGCAGTGAATTATTTTAAATCTCACGATCGGGCAAAAAAGCGCGCCGTTGTACTCCGCCACACAGCTCACAATGTCTCGAATTTGAGCGTAAAACTTTACTACTCGTCTTAACATTGAGTTATCTCTGAACCCCTTGCTGTACGGAAAAGTTAGAAAGCTAAGAAAACATAAAAAATGCCAAGAGATGAGGTGATAGTGAAGACTTAAGTGAAGTTCCAGAAACAAATTGGCGGTGATTTTGTAAAACCTTTTCAAATCGAATATTGCAATTTTTATTTAATAATAACTTTTGAATCAAAATAAGTACATATTTAATTACCACAAAAGCAACTTCCAAGGCGACCTTGCTTTTGTGGCGCGCCTTACATTATATATGTTTGTATTGACAATATTTGTTTAAAATATAATTAATACTAACTAAACATTACTCCCTTACCATACGTACAAGATCCGTTGAAGCTAGCGGTCGATGGTACTTTTAAAATCAAATACGATTTCTAAGGACAAATGTATTGCAAAGTGACAATACGCTCATACTAATTGAATCGTGGTTTGAATCACGATTCAACAGGGTAGACAAAGGAAAACTACTTCTCTAATCTAGTCAAATTGTTGTGGTGGAGTTTAACGCCGCGCTTTATCATGTTACAGGAAATGAAATTATTCGTTATCCCTAAGTGGAAATCGAACCCATAAACGTTGCGTTTACAGTCAGACGCTGTGCCACTGCGCCATGACGGTATATATTATAAATATAGATAATATTATATATATATATATATATATATATATATATATATATATATATATATATATATATATTTATATATACATGTCTCAGAGGGTGTCTAGCCAATTATCTGTCCGATATTTGGTTTCCGGCATACGGGTACGCGACCCCGGGACCTCGAGCCACCACTTTCATAACCCGATCCAATCCATGTAAGTGGTGTCCCTCCCCTATATTCCAAGTCTTTCTGCCTCTTATTCCCTTTCCTTTCTTGGTTTCTCCCAGTAATGGGTTTGGAGGTCAGATGGCAATCGCTCCACTAAAAACCACTTCGCCACTCATATGGACCGATTGGTCTTAGTCGGAAGGCAGACCCTGGCAAAAGCCGGGACTAATGCCAGGAAGAAGAAGAAGATATATACATATATATATATATATATATATATATATATATATATATATATATATATAATATATATATATATATATATATATATATATATATATATTACGCGTTAATTAAAAAATCAAAAAGTAACGCGCGTGGAATATTTCTGGCCGGATTGCATTTAAAGTGCCTATAACCATTGTTTATAACAATACGACAATAACTGAGTAAACAGCTACTTAGTTAGTTATAAAAATTTTAAAAAAAAAATCACTTTGTATGTATTGTATGTACACAATACATAATAATAAATTTCTCAATCGCGATCTTTTACTATCTCACAGTAATAATGATTGTTAATAGTACTATTATTTTAATATGTAAATTACAGTGAAATGTTAGGGGAAATGTTCTTTTCATATGGGACAAGTGGAGACGATTTAGTTAAAGATACCTAGTGAGTGAGCGAAGTTCACATTTTACATCTCATCCAACCAATCTATATAATAATACATACATAATTACATACATATGTATATTGATCTTCCTTATCTGCTCTTTCAATATTCTCTTGCCAAATTATCATTTATACGAATAATATTTAAGTAGCGATAAATAAAAAAAAAGCTCCTCACAGTGACGCTAACAACAGAAATAAGTTTTAACAGTGTACAAGAACTTCGACGTAGCATGATAGAGCAAAGATACCGTCCAAGCCAATTAAGCAATTGGCTTGGACGGTATCCAAAAGGAGCGGGTTCGAATCCTGCTATATTAATATGTTCATACATTTCTAAATATTCTGCTTTACTTATTTGGTCTTTTAAGTAAATAAAAAAAGTTTGTAATATTATTATTTAAATTTACACTTTCTTTGAACTTATTACCGCCATCCTAATAGATAAAGCTTTACTAGAACGCATTTGCTTGTCAACTATTGCAAGTGCATATTTACTTAAGTGCATAGCTTATCTCTATATAATTGATAAATTTGACCTAAATCCATAAGAAATAAATGAATTGATAAATTGCATCTTGGTTCATGAGTAAAATTGTAAACAACTCATTAGATGATAAGATGATGATACTTCCGTTATGCAATATGAATATAAATATATTTAAATTTTAATTGGCGCAGAGGCATTGCGTCTGTAAACGCTACGGTTTGTGGATTCGATTCCCAGTGGCGGGAAGGAGCTATTTTCACTTTCTTCGCTCTGATAACAACAAGGCAAAAGTGGGGCGTTGAGTTCCGAAACTCAACACGCAAGTGTGAAGTTAAAAAAAATTTAAATCACTTTTCAATAAGCAAAAGCTTTTTGAACAATCACATATTCTTTAAATGAATTAAAATAAAAGTAAAAATGGTATGAGATCGATTATTATCGATGTACCGAAAGCCGACTATCCGGCCACTCTAACAGTCGACTACATAATTTGTTTGTATATCTTAAATATCAATTTTGATGGCTTATTAATTGCCTGTTTTGTACGTCTACGATGGCATTCACTTAGCTATATGTAACTATATAAACTAAATACTTAATGTGAAATGTTATTGTAATTTAATTTTAACTTATTTCCTCTCTTAATGTTCCTTTAGAAAGTCTTTGTTCTACTTAAAGAACAAAAGTAAAGCATTTACAAAGTTATATCGATGCGTGTACCAGGCGTTTGTAACGCACACGGCGGGCACGCGACTAAACGCTTTATCGAATATGCAAAACAGATTTTGTATTCATAGGGTGCTATTTGTAAACAGTGGTTATTTGATTGGCTATGAATAAATATTTCGATTCTCGTCCCTTTCTTGAGGACCTTTTTTGTTCAAGGATGTTTCTTCCTACAAGTGCTTAGCTTTTTATGGAGCGACACTATACGAACATTATTATTATTATATATATATATATATATATATATATATATATATATATATATATATATATATATATATATATATATATATATATATATATATATATATATGTATATATAGTGATATAAAGGCTATAGTAGCGCAGTGGAAACATCTAGCTGTAAACGTAATGGTTTTGGGGTTGATATCTATTCGAGGCAACGAATTAGTTTCATATTTTGTTGTATCGCTTATAAAGCAGGTTAGACAAATAAAGCCTAATATAAGTACAATCTCGACGTAGGAAGGAGCTTACCGACACATCAAAAGATTTTAATTTTTCCTTCTGTCCATGTATTGTATACTTGCTTTTTTCTTATGTATATTATTGAACAATTACTATTAAAACAATAAGGTCCATAGTGCTAAATCGTGAAACGACTTTAATCGATTATATTATAGGGTAATAATTCAATAGGTACCGAATTTCTGTTTTTATCAGATTATTTACTGATAACACACATAGCTATCTATATATGCTTTATCTAAAATCAACAATTCGAAGTATAGATATAAATTTTGATTTTATCAATTATAAACAAGCGTACATACACACATATATGTATATATATATATATATATATATATATATATATATATATATATATATATATATATATATATATATATATATATATATATATATATATATATATATATATATATATATATATATATCGTTAGTGTAGATTAATTATATTTTAAGTTTAATTATTTCTACTTCAATTTATACTACAATACTACAACAAAGTATGCTTAATAGTCATTCCTAGATACAATTGTTGCGATATCGCCAAATGAACTGCCATTCTTAATTAACTCAATATTTCAACTTAAAATAACTGACATTTCATAGATTTTATAGTGCACTTTAACACTGAACGTGTATATCGGTTTTTGGGTCAATGAAAATATTAACTTCAATATTATTATAATATAAATACCTTGACGCTCAGAGGAAACGATTGTAAATAAACTTGACAGCTGTGGGTTCGATGTCCACTTGTAGTAAATAATTATTTTTCATTTCGTCGCTCTGGTAAGAAAGCAAAGCGCCACGTGGAGTTCCTTCTGCTTTCCGTGCTATATCCGGAAAGAAAAAGGTAAAAACATATATTTGTCTCTTTCATGCGCATTACAAGTAGTACTTGTTAAACACATGTGAACGTTTAATTGAGCTTTCGTCAGTATATATGTAATCATTATCACAATGCCGCGTTAGTTACGTTTCAGCTACAAGGTGCTAAATCTCGTACTCAGTGGTTACACTGACAATATGGCCCTTTTATCTTTTATTACTTTATTATATACAGATATGATGAGAAAACATAAATTATAATTAACATTTATAACAAAGTTAGTTCCAGTCCAAGGAATTTTATATTTAAGTACGTATTAATTATATATTCATTTGATGTTTTACATTTTGGATGTCGAGAAGTTATTTTTTTTCTGGAATGCCCATACGGCGCTTGGTATTTATGAAAATGTGTTATGATCTAAATACGATTCATATTAACTTTCATAGTATAGGTGGCAAGCCTATTATATAAAAACAAATAGGTAAATATACAGTTCACGCAAGTGAAGTCGCGGGAGTATTATCCCGACTATTGTAAAACGTAAAATCCTGTTTCCACCTGTAGGAATTTCGGAAAGAGTGCTCTGAGTGTGTCTTCTACTTTCCACATAGAAACTACATACGAAATAACGACGTAGCAGTCATGGCTGTGTGTCGTGTGTTTGTCACTCAGTATAATATTCATCTTATTCAGTTGCAGTGTCTAGTGACTCCGATCTCCGCTTTCCGTCCGCATTCTAGTGACACTTTGGCTTGGTAAGACTGGGAAATAAAAATAATTCAATACCCCAAGCGGGTATCGAACTTATAACCGTAACGTTTATAGTGTTAGTCATATAGTAGGTATATAGAAAATGACAACTAATATTATAAATAATATATTATAAATAATGTGACCGCCATGATGAAAGCTTTTAAAAGATAATGTACTCGTATATGTAATAAGTACGATCTTCTCTATAGAATAAAAAAAGTTATGAAATTCCAGAAAAAATAGTCACATGCCTAAATCTAATTGCTTATAAAAATAAATTGTCGTGGGACAAACAATGTTACACTTGGAATGCAGTTACTTTTAATTTTAAATTTAATGAATATTTTTCCTATGCAAAATATATGGATGCATGTATGTACATTTAATAAATGAATTTTATTTCGTGTGTAAGTAAACCAAGTTTTTATAACCCAATAACAAATTATAAATACTGACGGAAAAGGACAGCGCAGCCAACGCGAGGGCTTTGGATTTGGTCCCCCCATCGAGAAAATCCATAATTTTTATTTATTTCACAACAGCTCTCAGGTCAGGGTATTCCTACAGGTGAAAACAGGATAGGCAGAGAAAACCTCTTATTACCCTATCTCGTTACAATCCATTAAAGCCCCAGCCTGCTCGTCGGTCGCAAGCCGATTCTCGGGTCCCGCAGGGAACGCCCTTGCAGCCGACATTTCTTCTAAAGCAGACGCGATAGTGCTTGCTGCTTCTCAGGGACAGAGTACCCTCTTCCCTCCCCAACCAGTGTCGCTGTCTAGGCCAATACATAACAGAATTAAACTCACAACAAAAAAAATCCATTAAAATTATAGTGTAATTATACTGAATACGCCAAAATAACATTTATTTAGTAGTACTTGAGTACTTTTAAGTTATATGCAATTAACTTAAAGAAATAAAAACCCCAGTTGAAAGGTACTTTTTAATATAAACGTTATACTTGCGTCCTTGAAATATAATTTAATTAAATCACACGCATCGCCGCAGGCAATTCTTAGTATAGACATGATTAAATACTCAACGCGAATATGTGTACGCGATTATGATGTCACATCCGTTATTCATTCGGTTCATTCATAAAACTAAAATATTAAAGTTATTGGGATTTAAACCGTATATATTTCTTTTAAAGTTTAATTTACCTTAACATAATATTATTAATAATATTTTTTTTATGACAGTACAAATGATGTATATAAATTGTCATATTATACGGTTGTATGTAGTTAATAGTTTAGTATTTAATTTGATTTTGGCAATTTACAAAAATCTACATTTTTTTTCATCTGTCCATCTTTATATATATATATATATATATATATATATATATATATATATATATATATATATATATATATATATATATATATATATATATATATATATATGTATGACTATGTATATTATATTAACTGACATAATATCTCTTCTTTTTTTTTCAACATATGTAAAAAAGTACAATTTATGTAAAACTAGCTATTGTATGACACATGAAACTCTTGCAAGTGACAATATAATTTGCGACTTCACTTTCGTGGTCAAATATGCATCATAAACAGTTGACAAATGACACGGCGATGAGTTTTGCCACTCAACACGCAAATGCCTCGAAAGGCGGAAAGTGGGGAACGGAGTGTCTTAACACCAGGTCCCTTCAGCCTACGGTTCCCTCTGCCTACCCTGCTATGTGCGGGTTACAGCGTGAAGTTTAAGTAGCGTTAAGTACCGCAAGTACATTTAGTTACATGGAAACGATAAACGTGATGTCATTTTATATATAGCCTATATTATGTATAAATTTTCAGATTCAAGAATAAAAGAGAGAAAATCGTAATATTTAAGCGTCCAACAACACAAGCTATTGAGCTTTTAAATGTTAATATAGATAAGAATTGGACGTGACAATAAAAAATATAAAATAAGACGATAATATGATTAAAATATTAACTTTACAACTTACAAGGAAGTTTTTATAAGACTACAACCGTCACTTTTGCCTATGTCATTGGATTTCCCTAAATGCTTTTTTGGGACACCAAATTCCGTCTCTTTCTTACGTATATTAAAATTGTGTGTGTGACAAGTAAAACTATATTATGAAACGTTCGTTTGGATTTATGCCACTTTGACCTTCTAACTCGATTTCGCTATGTTAACCTACTAAGTATTTTTGCCGATGATATAGATTAAAACAGACATACATATAATGTCTACGAGAAATAAAAAAAATTGTTAAAGCTATATTTACTTTGTATACTTATAATTAACATAAAATTTCATATTAAAACGTTCTTTCTATGATGTAAAACAAAATGTGTTTCTGTTTTATTTAATTAACAATGGCGTTATAATTTTTAAATTGTATAATTAAAAATTTATATTTGGCATATTTTTGAAGGACACATAATATTGTATAGCAAATTAAAAATCATGTTATGTATATAAAAGGTTGGCCACAAGTAGGTACCGCTAAGGAATATATTCACTATCTGTTAAGCGCTAATAGCAATTCAATGTAAGGACGAAAACCATTTAAATCATGTCGTAGTTCCAAGTATGCAAAAAGTATTCTTCTTAAATCCTTTGTTCAGATTTAATGCAAAAGCCGTTGTGGCGCAGTGTGCGATCTTATGGGTTAATCTTTTATAATATTAAAGAAAAAAATTATGGAGGCCGTCGCGGCATAGCCTCTGACTGTAAACACGACGGTGGTGGTTCGATTCCCAGTCGAGGGAATGAATTATTTCATTTACCCGCTTGGTAAGAAAACAGAGCACTACGTCAAATTCCACAAATCAACTCTTGTAAGGAGGAAAGCGGGGAACGTTATGTTTTAACACTAGTTCCTACCTTCTCTTCCATATGCGGGAAATAAAACTGAAACTAAAAAGTGTATTGCTTAATAGACGCCTGCCTGTGCCGCCAGATATTATATAAATTCGTCTGTTTAATAATACCGAATATATCTATAGAAGATTTCTGTACAAATTTGAATAAAACAAACCACTTTTGGTTGGATTGTAGTCGATTGCTATTTTATTAATAATTTTGCTCAAACTTCGTATATGTTCAATGGACGCCAAATCGTTTGTTTTTATATTTAAATTTTTCATGTAAATCTAAGATGGCCTAGACGGCAGTAATCCTAGACCTTCAACCGGGGGCCGCGGCTTCAAACAGGTTACACATACTTTAAATATTGTAAGGAGCCATCCATCCTTGATGCAACAGTGAGGTGTGTGACTGGGTTTGCAATAATACTGGGTTCGATTTCCAATTGGATAAAAAAATGTATATTCACATATCGGTACAAGTATCTGAATAATTATAATTATTGATCATAGCAGGGTACACAGACAAGACAAAATGGAACATAATAAGTGTAGCTTTGTTTATGTAAAATAAATACAATACACCTTATTCTCAGAATTCTGACGGTGAGCATTCAATTTGTAAGAATAAGCACTTCATATTCCGCATATTACCTGCACTATATGATTTTTTTAGCCATTTTTTTATAAAATCATTTACCCCAAACGAGAAACTAATACGCTGACTAACTGGACCGATTTTTTTAAAATTTCAACCCACAGACATAAGCTAGTAACAAATTTCGTCGCTAAGAAGTTTGCACCAATGGCATGGTATGGCAAGGAACACATTAATTCTACTATTTATTGTTCAAATGTGTACAGCACTGACCTCAATTAAAACTAGATATTCAACATTCGTTGCTATGGAAACTGAAGCTTAACATTTAATTTATATAATGTAAAATTACCCTTATTGTCATTTTGCTTGAATAAAAAAAAATAAACGATAATTTATGTTGTGTCAGGTGTTTTATCGAATAGGCATATTTAAGCGGGCTTAGTTTTAAGTAAATAGCGACGTCGCATTATTTTAATATAATGTAAAATTATCCATTTGTATATTATTATATTATTGTATAAGTATTTACAATAAGCTCTTATATATATACGTAGTAGGTAAATTATTGTTATAGCTCGGCTAATAACCTTTTCACGTGTTATATATATTTTGCTCGGTAGAGGATATATATATATTTGACTATTGGTAATATTTTTGGATATTTTTGGACGCTTTAATGATTTATTTCTATTTTCTCACCCTGTTAAAACAAAGCAGAGAGTCTAGAATTTGTGTGTAAAAGCGGAGAAATGTCGTCACATTAGGCTTTTTCTGCTTACCCTGCCATTTGGAGGAATGTGAACCTAAAAATTTTTTTTCAAAAAAATATTAACAGAACGTGGACGGGAAACAAGGGCCGGGTTATTTACGTTAAAAATTCTCTTTATTTCATTTACAACTTCAATCATTGCCCCAAATAAATATTCTACATATTATTTGCTTCGCTTTATCACATGAACGTTAAGCTTTACTGTTGCTAGGCACAGCTAATTCCAAGGAATTTGTTGTGTCGCCACTAGACTATTAGGTCAGTTGCGATATAACAAATGTATTCGTTAGTGTCTAGCATGTAGCTGGGTAGGCAGAGAGAACTTAGTGTCAAGACACTCAGCATTACACCTTCCTCCCGGTTAAGAGAGATATTGCGTAAGTAAAAAAAATTAAATATTCCTTGAAACAGGTTGAATGGGAATCGAACCCGCGATCAACTCGAATTACCGTTATTCTCTTACTGCGCCATGAAGATGTGAAATCGATATTTGCTTTTCTATATTTTAATCGCTTAATATATTTAAATATATTTTAAGATAATATGGAATAGTTATATAAATCCTTTAGGATCTTTTTATATTGAAATTTGTGATGGTTTTATTTATTTATTTATATGTATGTCTGTCTGTTGCACAATTTTACCTAAATAGCTAGTAACTTCAAGAGACGCTGGACGGTTTCCGACAGAATTTAAAATATTGTGTGTTGAATTGGCGGAACCCCACGCTGCGCATCAACTACCAGAGCGGTTGTTAAAATGGGATGAAAATGAGGATTGCGGAATTAAATGAATGAATGAACGAATGAGTGGGGATCAAACCCGTTGGCATTTACAGTCAGACGTTATCCCAGTGTGTCAAATATATTATATACTTGTTTTTATTTCAAGCCATGTTAAATAATGTTAATAAATAAATTAACTTTCTGTCCTAACCCTACTTTGAATGAAGAAATCTTAATAATTTAAAATTCTAAATGGGCTCTTTCGTAAATTTGTCACTATTAACTGTAAATGCTATGACAATTATAATAAACATGTCAAGAAACAAACGTATAATGATATGTTTTAAAAGTTATTAACGGATTTTGATTGTTTTTATATTATGTACGTACATACCTAGACTTATATATGATAAGAAATAAAAATTTAATTAACTATAAAAATAAATAAATTGTTATTACATATATAAAAACTACACGATAGTTCTTGACTGTACGCGATGATATTGGATTCGATCCCCACTCCGTTCTAGGAATACTAGCCGTCGCGATTAGAGGCACCACTCAACTATGTGTATAATTCGGGAGTAGAGAAAAACGGATTGTCTAAACACTAAGTTATCTTTGCCTAACCTGCTATATATTTAAATATATATAATATAATATAATATTATATTTTACGTTTATATATATAATATCCGATAATATACGATGCATATTAATGGCACAACATGTTAATTTTCATTGTTTGTTTGTAAATCGTGGACGTGGACAATTAACGACGTGTGTTCTCACGCTAGGACGCGTCGTTGTAGCGATAGACTGACAAATTATTTGAAATTTTGTTATTATTTATTTTATTTTAATACTAAAAAAATAATGTATATATAATTTTTTTGACATTCTATTTGCTGTTTATTTCTATATACATATACTTGATATGATATAATGTGTATTTTTAAGATTTGTCTCTATAAAATTTGAAACCGCAAGTGTCATGTTCTTTTGATAAATATAATAGAAAATCTTTTTGGACATTTATTTTTGTAAATGATGACATTTTAATGTTATTAAGTAAACACTATGTTTTATGAATTACTTATTTCTTTATTTAATTTACATAGTTGTCTATTTCGATAAGGAACCTAATGGAGCTCTTTCTAGCCTTTCATCATGACATCCATCGCTTCCTGGGAGGAAGGATTGGAGGGTCTAACTACAAAATAGTATCTAACTTTTAGAAATTTTGTCGTGACTAGCGATCGCAGGTGACGGCTTTTTGATCACAAACTAAACCCCCTTCCCCTCTTGAGCAGCCATTTCTTCCCCATCCATCAACGCTTTATAGGCCACATCAGGTCAACGGAAGCTTCAAAAAAAGAAGCTTTTTATATATAATTTTTATAATATATACCAACAAACCTATCTGATACTGCCGACACTACTCAATCATAACTGGCGTGGCTCAGTACGTACACCGTACATTACGCCTTCTGCCTTTTTAGTTAATTATTATAATATTCATATTCTATTCGTTTCATAGCGATAATAGTATTTTGTCATCGCATTAATATTCAAACGGCCTCATAAGTTGCCATCATTGAAATTTTACTCACCTCCCATCCATTTAACAACCTTGGTCAACGTTGGTTGACGTGTAAATTATGTTAGGATATTATGACATTTGTGACATCAATATTTAATTATTGATATCGTCATGGCTTCTATCCTAAATTTTTTGTTTAAATTTATAGTTACATATTATATTCGAAATATTCAATAAATATCCTATTGACATATAACGTATATTGATATTTTAGTATAGTTTATACAATATCAATGTTGACATGTCCAATCTATATACTCGTAGCTAAAAGCAAATGACGCGTCAAAATCACACAAGCTATGCCATTAACCATCAAATTTTGATACGGCTTACAACTTTTACTGACAGCTTTCCACAAAGAAAGATTTTCAGTGATCGTAGCAAAAATAATTCATATATATATATATATATATATATATATATATATATATATATATATATATATATATATATATATATATAATATATATATATATATATATATATATTTAAAAATATTTATCACAACAAACAAAAGTAAAAAAAATACAAATGTACATAATTATTTAATTAACTTGCGTAATAATTTTGTAATAATTTAAATTTATATTCATTAATGTAAGAGCAAAAACATGTTTATTAGCATTTTGTATAAAAAATATATACATAATATATAGTATATTGGGGCATAATTTAAGCCCATCACTATCACTATCCCGCATAGTGATAGTGGTGGGTTTAAATTATCGCTCGTTTAATTATCGGTGGGTTTAATTTCTTACCCAAAATCATTACTACATGCAAAATTTTAGTTTGTTACTTTTTAGATAATGTATAAGAATTTGAACCCGTTTCTCTTGGAATTCGTCCAAATTCTAAACAAGTAGTTCGCGAGTTAGTGCGCGTGGGCTAGACAATACGTGCGGTGCTTATACCTAATGGATATACCATTATTGGAAGGGTGTCAATTCGATCCCTACGTATGACTAATAAACTACTATATTTTTATTCCATCGATATGTGCTATAAAATTGAAATTTACATTCAATATTATTAATATTTATACTTGATATTCAAATATGATCAAGTCGTCCGCAAGATAAGGATATCAGCAAATTTTAAATTTTTCAAGTTTGTTTAAGTAATAGCTATTCTTATTATATTTTGCAGCTTAAATTAATTTCTAACGATTGTTTTTTTTATTTTAAAAGTTAGTCCCAAACCACTCTGTGAGTTTCCGCTCGACTTAGTTAGTTGAGGAAAATTCCAGTGTAATAGAATTCATTCATTCCCCCGAGTGAATGTCGAACCCGCAACTATAACGTTTACATTCAGACCACTGTTCCAATGCCACGATTGATTGATGATTCAATGAAATCTATGTATTTATTTTTATGGAAATATTTGTATTGTTTTTTATTTAAACTTATTATTAGTAATAAGTACGTTATACAAAAATAATAAAACTTTTTTCTGTAAACGTATAGCTACTTTATATATTAATTATAATATCTAATGAGTGCTAAAATAACCCCTTTGTAAGTACTAGTCTGTTATTTCGCCATTTTATTTGGCGGCGCCGTGGCTTAGTTGGTTAAAGCGCCTGTCTAGTAAACAGGAGATCGCGAGTTCGAATCTCGCCGGGGCCTGTCTTAGTTAACGAAGATTTTATTTTCTTTTGTTTTTCGTTTTTATTTCTTTTTTTACGTTGAATTTTTGTCACTTTTAATAATACTATTATTTTTCTTTAGCATCTAAAATTTTCTTACTTTTTCTATATATAACGGAACTGTATTGTTATAAAGAATATGTAAATAAATAGATATATGTTATCAGTGATGTGAATTTAAAAAAAAATAATTTATGAGATATTTTTTTACAAATAATAACTTTGCAATACAGACTTACATCTGGAACTCGTTTTTCAATCAATTAAATCTTTCCAAGGAGCCGTGTAAAATTTAAATGAAGTTAATCTTTATAGTTTATATATGTGGTGTTGTGGTGTGGTATGTTAATAAATGTTACACATATACATACTTATTCAGAATTAACTTTTTTACAAAATTATAAACTATTGGGCTTGTATTTTTTAAAGTTTTTTATGCAGTCAAGTTATTTGTTCTTTTTTGAGGGCGGTAGTTCCTTGGAGCATAGAAAAAATCTAACTTTCAAAGTCAACTCAATTAAAAGTTTATGTTTCGTTGTAGCAAAACCCATAGAGTACTTCCTACGACGAAACAAAAAAACATAATTCAGCAATAAAAATATTATTAATTGTTATAAAGAATAATTGAAAAAACTGACGCACTAAAATAATAAAGATTAACAAAACTAATATTAACGTCATGTTATGAATTTGATTTAAATGTAAGTACATATTTTTATATTATAGTTACAAGTACATATGTATGATAATTTATTACGAATAAATGAATAAATTCAGCAATAATAATAATTGTATTAATAAATTAAGGAACAGAAGTGTATATTGGTAATGGTTATAAAGTTATAAAAGAGTATGACGGAAACTTTGAACGTGATTTTGACCGATTTTGAAATTAATTTGGATTTTTACATACTTATCAAGGGTCGATGACAATACAATAATGTAAAAAATATATAGTAAATAAAATTAAAATAGCATGATTTTATAAAAAAAATTAAAATAGAAATTAAAAAATCAATAATAGTTAAAAGAAACTAGGTGTCAATAGATTACTTAAAAGCGCGCTATGTTTGGTTACATTGCAATACATTTATTTATTTAATACAAATAAATAAAAATTATGTATTTTATATTAATTTTTCATGAACGGTTGTGTTGTGGGTCACCATAAAACATGGCATTGAGTTCTGCCACTCATAACAAAATATCTCGAAAATTTATCAGAAAGTACAGAATAGAGTGTTGATACTTATATACTTGCTAATCGGATGCTTAAAAAGAAATGAATACTTTCAGTTTTATCTTTTAAAATATTTATTATATAAAAAGCTCTATTTTGAATTCTACAAAATCTAAGCTTTAAGTTAGTAAAGTTCTACTGAAATCATAATTTAGTACAAGGCTAAGCTAAAAAAATAAGCATACTAAAAAAACATACTTTATACTAACTAGAGTACTCGTTAACGCGTTGCCATAGCAACGTGTACGACACATTATACACAAGTTATATTGTTAAATATATGGCACTTGATTTGATGTACTTTATATGTATAATTATTGAAAAATATCCCCCATATATAACCCCCATCATCGCAATTTTCGTAAAAAGGAGTCCAAAATTTTTGCTCTATGTATTAATATATACAGTAAGTATATGTTCTGAATACGTATTTAAATATAAAAGTACATATATTCAAATAAACTTTTTTTTATAATATGAAATATGATAATCTTTTAATTAACAATTTAGATTTATATTGTACTTATGCCGACATGAAATTAAACATTTATAATCATTTTAATAATTTTAAATTAATTGCATAATTTAATACAATTAAAATTGTACTATTAATTAATAACAAGTTTAATGTATATCTCTATATACGAGTACTTTGTTTGTTTTCAAATTTAACTTATAAATATACATGATTCGTGCTTTAAGATAGGCTTTTATAGTGTATAAAAAAAGCTTGATAAATAAAAATTAGCTTTGTCTCTTCTCTCGTCCTTTTCTTTGCAAACTCTACACAAAAAGTTACTCGATTTCAGAATCAGCTTCGTATTGAACTCTTACGATGGATACGTATAATGCTGTTATACGAACTACTCCTGAAAATTTTTGTGTTACAATATCTACATCGGACTCTAAAAGGCTGCTGAAACTTAAATATTTATAAAAATTTTAAAGTAAATAAGAACTTTGAACTCTCGCACGAACCAAGAATAGGTTTAGAGTTACTTTACGCGGTAAAAGTAGGAGCGAGATGTATACCAGCGAAATAATCTATTGAAAGATCTGGACTTTAGTAAGATCTTTTAAAAATTTTAATTTAGAGGAATTAGAAGAAGTCTTGCTCCTAAGGTGAGCGTTAAATCAGTAATTGAAAGCTACACCTTAAGGCAAGGCCTCTTAAGTGTACACTTGGATCGCTAGTCGAGGTCTGGCACTGCCTGAGATTCTGATCATGATGGGGACATGTGGGCGTGTGTCCCATGTGTGTGAATCCATGAAATTCTGAGTACAAACTTCCTTTAAACAATATTATCTTAGTATACAAGTATACAACAATATAATCTTTCTGACTATATTACGAACATTATTAAATAAAACGACGAGTCATAAATGACGGTTGCATGTGATTATACTATGGTTTTATTTTGCAAAAAGTCAACCTGTTTCAGTTGGCCGATGTTACTCTAATGATACGTAGGTGTTACCAGCTTCCAATAAATTAAATTTATATCATCCTTCTATACACCTTTAAATGAGTTTAATATGCAATGCCTTAACAAAATCTATTTTTAGGAACATTAATTAAGAAATTGTTAAAAATTGAAAACACTGTACATTTCAGAAGTCAATTTGAGACGTTATATATATATATATATATATATATATATATATATATATATATATATATATATATATATATATAAATATAGCTCTTATATACTTGACATAATAAACATATTATAAAAAACGTTCATTAGATATAGAACATTGTTTAAAGCAAATTTCCACTACGAAAGCAAGTGAAGTGCAGTCTATTATAAAATACAATTTACAGCACCACTATGAACCACTAAGAAGCAGATATGTATCGGTATAATCGTAAATACCTAGTTTGTTTTATCTATAACTTCAGCTACATAAAATTTAATGTTTCTAATCTCATCATCTTTGCTTTTATATTACTACTATTGTAGTATACCTTTAAGAAAACTATTATTAAACACTATTCTATATATTGATAGGACTTGAGATATATTTCACTTGATTTCTTTACAGTAAATATTCCCCTACATTTTCCTAGGAAACCTGGTGACAGAAACTAAGTCATCATATGCTGGTTGTTACTTCATAAAACCAGCAATAAAAACCTGGAACTTCTTCTTACTACAAACATTTTTAGTAAACGTATAAAAATTTGAACAATGTGGAATTCGAACCCGCGCCTCTTGGTAACTACACTGACTACTTAGCCAGTAACTTATATATGTTGTTGTTAAACATCTCTGTAGAAAGTTCATTTCTAAGAATCAAAATATTATTATAACATTTAATTGGGCATTAAACAAAATAAAAAAACCAACGATACTTCCATTTTTAAGCACTTTTTTATCTTGTAACAAAAAATAAAATTTAAAGCCTAATTTAATAACCGTTTGATAAGCATTTTATCTTTGTATAAAATCTAAATAGATTGTAAAGTTCAAGTCGACTGACTTTCCACCTGTAACTATGATCATAACGAACAATGTTAGTCGACCAAAAAATTGTCTTACTAAAGTTAAACACGCTTTGTGAGCTTTCGTCGGTTTAGTTAATGAATAAACATAAATGAATATAATAATTCCCTTGGCGGATGTGAGCTTTATCCCTAAGAATATTCAAAGTTGCCCTGAGAACTTTTTTAATTAGGTACCCTATTATATTCATTTGGTGCAGGTATGCTATGGTCTAGTTAGCTGGTATGCCAAATACTTGCAGCGTCGAAGTATTATATATTATAAATCTCCCTGTCTATATCACAATTTTTTTTAATTAAACTTGCACAGACCTTAAATACTTCATTCTTTTAGTTAAAAAAATATATATATCTTTATCTGCAATTAATAGCACATATTTGATAAACCGTTTACCATAGTTACACAAACAGTTTTAATGAATAGTATACATTCATTTGAATTGTTAATTATATCAATATATGCCTCTGCCTATTTTTTGTACATTTCCTTTACTAATAAAAAAAAAACAATTAAATAAACAACTTTAATTGGAGTGCATTGCACTGGTTTTTTATCTACGTGATATATGAAACATATTCATAGATTACTGACTATGTGGTTGTTATTCATTGTTATTAGATTATAAAAGCTTTACTTTAAAAATTGTGAATAAAAAACAAAAAAAGCAATATTTTAAAAACATATCAAAGGCGCTTATACTACGTACGTCTCTTAAGTAGAGACGTTATTTGTACTTTTTTTTTTGTTTTAACTTTTCTGTAATGATAAATGATGGTGATGAGGCATTTAATTAGGAATGCAATTAAAAAACATTTTTGTGAATTCAACACACTGTGAAACAGAAATGTGAATTGATAATATATGTACATAAGTATTTTTATTACTAAATTAACAATTTTTTTTAGTAGAATAATAGTAGGTACGTCTAAAGTATTATATTTTTGAATATATTAGTTTGAAAAAAAGCTTTTGTTCAAAAAACTTCACGAGCTTAAAAGTTTTTTTTCACAATATAATAAATATGTATTTTAAAAATATCAATAAAAACTCTATATGAAAATAAGAATATCTCTCTATATGAAATATGAAAAAAAGCTTTTGTTCAAAAAACTTCACGAGCTTAAAAGTTTTTTTCACAATATAATAAATATGTATTTTAAAAATATCAATAAAAACTCATTAAAAAAATATATTTTAAACAAAATGAAACCTCGACCCTGCCAGGATTCGAACCTGGAATCTTCTGATCCGTAGTCAGACGCGTTATCCGTTGCGCCACAGGGCCACCGTTGAGATGTAGATTCTGAGCAAACATTCGTAACACTTTTGTTGGAATTACATCGGGTTTATTTTTAGAATATGTTTACTAAGACCTAGCTGTAACAGATATGAAGTGATAAGAAAATAAAATTTCAGTTGAACATAATTTGATTTTTTTGAACAAAGTTGATATAAAAATTATTTAAATATCTAGATCTTTAAAACGAAAGCATTTCTCCTCTTGACCTTGACTTGAGAGACTTGATGTCTCTAAAATAGACAGCGAAAAGGAGCAGGAGGGTTTTTTCTTTTTTTTTTTTAAGAGTATGCGATTATTATTAAACTTTTCTAGCTTTACGCTCCGTCTTGAATATAGCAGAATTGGCAGAGTATGTGAAGCTAGTCGCTTAAGTAGCGGAACTTAAGGCTGATTTTAGTCTACTACGGAAAAAAGAAAATATTTGATTTACCCAAGTAGGCAATCCCGTTTGCAGTGAGACATGTGTGTTGCAACATGAAATGACTGAAATGACTGATAACTGCAAATAATATATATATATATATATATATATATATATATATATATATATATATATATATATATATATATTCAATAAATAAATATTTTTAATAACTTTTTGACGCATAGACAGGCCAACGAGATCTAAATTTACATCACTCCTATAATTCTCGGTTCATTCGGCTCGTACTAAAGACATCATACTCTATATTACTTAATAAGATGCGAGATTTCAGAACAAAAATCCACTGTTTCACACCTTGCTTAACGACTTCGTATACAGTGATTGTCAAAGTTAATTTCACACCGGAAATCTTTAGCTTGTGAATCATAACTGTCACTTAATTGTACTCGACTCGTTATAACCTCCAAATAGCCGTCATTTTGTGCTAAGAACCCAATTAGAGCCAAAACTTGCCTCAGAGTAATTTCACTGACGACAAATCAACGGTGTTTACCCTGCGTAACATCAATAAACAAGACTTATCAAATATGAGTAAAATGTCAGTTAATATCTTCAAGTCAATCTATTCGGTGCGGTAAGCGTGACCGCTTCTAACTTGGATAGAGCTTAATATGCGGTCCGCTTTTTAAATTTATGTATTATTAAAATTATGTCCAGAATTTTTGGTCAATGTCCTTATCATAATAGAATCGTTAGTGATAAGAGAGTCAACCTGCTAGTTTATGTCTGTTAAGAAACAATGGCTCGCTGGTGGCGATAAGTTACCAATATAACTTACTTTTAACTATAAATTATACAATTAAACTTAAAACTATACACGTATTTTAGAAGGACAATCTGTATAAGAAAAAAATAGAAAAAGTACTTTATTTTTTACAGATATGACACAACAAAAAAAATTAGAGATCTGTAATACTAGACGCCTACTCTAATCTGTTATTGGGCCTGTTTCAATGTAATCTGTACACACACATATATATATATATATATATATATATATATATATATATATATATATATATATATATATATATATATATATATATATATATATATATATATATATATATATATATATAACACGCCTTTTTGAGTATCTCTACCAAATAGTAAGCTTGAAATCCCCTGTTCCTATGAAACGGTGAGAACCGTCCAATTACCAATGGTCCTAATTTAATTATAAACGATACACATCATGTGCTCGGGGATCGTCTACGGAGAACGTTCTTAAGGACGAATTTAATTTAATTATTAATAGATATATGAATTTTTTTAATTGATATATGAATTAATTATTAATAAATATATGATAAACGGTCCCTTTAGCATGTTAATAAAGAACAATACTAACAAATACGAAGGTACAAGCAATTAATCTTGGTTTAATGCTTTATCCAAATTACTCCGTATATGTTCTCCCAAATTTAACCCCATACTTGGTCTTACTAGAGAAAATAATTAATTACCCCGAATTGGAATCGAACGCACAGACATCGCGTACTCTTTGATTGAATTCTAGTTGTATTCTTTTATATATCTATTATTATACATATATGTATATATATATCTATTATTATACATATATGTATATGTTATATATTTTAAGGTGTATAGAATATTGTATTTTTTTACTTTAAATTACAATGTACAATTGAATTGTACCTTAAATTATAAAAAAAGAGCACAAACCCCAAAAAATAAATATAACCTTTTTCTATATTGGTAATTTTGATGGAAATTTGATGTCCAAAATTATCGATTAGAAAAACACAAAATAAATACGTTTCAGAAAAGTTTGTTCAGACGTGACTGACCTACAGGTCGTGTAGGACAAAGCCGCAAAATGTAAACTAATGCAGTTGGTTATTATTGCCTATAGGTACACTCTTCAGTATATTTACTTTGCAAGTACCTGATACTTCAAGTACTTGGTAAATATTAAGGAATCAGATAAATCGATAATAAACGTTGATATATATAAAAGTAGGATGTAGTAGTATAAAAGTTGTGTATGTACAAGGTTTTTTTATGATTTTGTGTTATATAAAAAGCTTAGGTCATATGAACTTTATTTTAAGTTTTCAATTACTTGCCGTATTATATTATATTGTTTTTTACTATCATTTTATTCTAATTTGACATTGAAACTTTTGACTTTCTTTAAGTCAAATTTGGAAAGTGCTATTGAGTTCACATGAGATGGTTGCATGTGTGTATAGTTTGCGGGTAAAAAAATGATATCTACATTTATATGGTCAATAAATTCACTCATGAAAATTAGACCGATCCAAATGTACTTCAATACAAGTCCACCTTCATAACTGTTTATTATTTTTGTTATTTATTTTTTACTTAATTTTATTTTTTTTCACTATGAGAAACTTCAGAATGGAGTTCGTTAAGTTTCTGTTGGAAATAAAAATTAAAATGCTAGTAGTAACAGGCTGTTAGTAGTCGAGAGCTTGCCCGCAGCGCTTGACGAGCAACTGAATCGCCGGACCGAACACTGAAATTATACATGAAATGTATGAAGCATTAAGTACAAAAATTTTGTATGTTTGTATATAGTTATAATGTTATCATATATGTATGTACAATTGTATCTACAAAGAAGTTAAATCTTCAATTAATCAGGCGTTATTTGTCTAAAACCACGAAGACTGTGGGTTCGATTTAATGTCTTAGTGGAATGACTATACTAATACACGATACGTAGTTTTGTCTGTGTGTTGTCTGTTAGTCACTCAGTAATGGAAGAGTTTTGTATATACGAAGAATTGACAAGTTAATATCGCGATTTAACAAATGTATTGAGGTTATGGGGCACTATATTAAAAAAAATATATATATATATATATATATATATATATATATATATATATATATATATATATATATATATATATATATATATATATATATATATATATATATATATATATATATATATATATATATATAAATACGAGGGACATTCAATGTATTCTCGGTCTGAGATATTTATCTTTACTTAGTGTGGAATAGCTCATTCAATTTTTTAAAAATTTACAATTCTTCAAAGTTTATATTAGCAATATTGTTTTGTAATCTTTTGTAGTAAGAAGAAAATCTTTAGCTATTATATATATTGTTAAAATATGTATGAACATTATCTTAGTATCTTTGATCCACAATTCTATTATCGAAACAATTTGAAACTATTAAAATTGCCATAAATATATACGTGTTGTTCGTTGCCGCCTAACAATCTATATATTACAAATTTTATGTAAAATACAAAGTGCCTATTTCAGTAAGATATCTCTCATTATAACTTATTATTAACAAATTACGTTTTTATATTGAAAGTAAGATTAATAATCTATTTTGGACTTTGAAGGCTGGTTGGTTAGAATTAAACGATGGCAATTTAAAGTGTATAAAAACCATTATATATATATATATATATATATACATATATATATATATATATATATATATATATATATATATATATATATATATATATATATATATATATATATATTGTGTGCTTTTTCACTTCCTTCTATATTAATGTGATAGCTAACTTTCACGAAACGTACCAACAGCAACTTATACTCTTTGAATTTCGACATACAACTACCCATTGTAGTCGCGAGTTGACTTTTTAAATGTATTTAAACAGAAATTGCCCTAGACAATAGAGTCTATTATAATTTATAACACACACGTTTCATACACACATACAGTGACGTCTGTATGTCTGTTCATTTGTTCGCGAATAATGCAAAAACTACTCGATAGAAATTAATGAATTTTGGTATGATAACTCTGAACCCAAATATATTGTCTTTCTTCTGGTACAAATTTAATGTAATAGAAAAAAATTAAAACGAATATAGTCAAATTAGTTTTATTAATGATAACTACTACATAAAAGTGATATATTTATATAATATATAAATAAATAGCCTAGAGCAACTTATGGCATAGATTGCGTCCTTGTGTTGGTGTTGTATGAATAAAAAAGGTATTCAAATTACGTCGATCTCTCGCAAGTGAGATTAAATTACATAATTTAAACGTAAATTTCTCTTTCATTTAATTTAACTATTGTATAAAAGAAAAACCAATTCTGTTTGTTGAATTTAACCATTTTTAAAAGTAGTAATAAATATATATTAAAGTAAAAAAAATAGCTAAGGCCATTCCAGGACTTCCAGGAATGTAAATATTACAATTGTGAGATATTGCGTAATAAAAAACAATATTTTTTCTTTATCTACATATATTTTTATATAAAGAACAAGTACGTTATGTAACAGCTTCATTAATAGACATTATCACTTTATAGGAAGATTTATATGTATATACTTTACAATAAATTAAAATTCTTCTCAACATCGAAGACTTGTGATGGCTTGTGGTAAAGAATTTCAAAATGAACGCATTTCAACTTACTAAATAAATAATCGTGAATTTCAAGCGAACGAAGCCGCGGGCGAGCTTATGTGTGTCTTTATGGGTAAGGACTTTTTTTATTTAGATTTTGATATAACAATGAAATACTGTTACTATAAGTTACATATCGTATACTAACACAAGTTTAAATGTAATAAAGTAGATTGGATTTGCTACAAATTCAACTTTTTTCGCTAAAAATGTGAATTGCTTTCGGAATGTGCCGCAATATGTTTTTTTTCTTATAAGAAAAATAGTAATAAAACACTAATCACGCAATAAATATGAGTACAATTACAATTCCACTTTACTTATCCGTCACTGTATTAACGAGCATCAACGTGATATACAAACGTACAAATAGTCGAGCTCAGCTTTTGGCAAACAATCTGGGTCAATTTTTCAGCATTCAGCACGGAAATTAATAAAAAAAAACGAATTGCGGCCTCGAGTATTCTTACGTAAGAAGACAACCTAGGAAGATTTCATTTTTTCTATTTTATAATTAAGAAAATACTCAAGTATTATATCTTGCTAAAGGGGGAAAATAAAAATAACTGATTCCCCCAAGTAGGAGTCGAATCCGCAATAATTTTTTTTTTGCAATCAGACGCTGTGCCTTATTTCCATAATGTTATAACACAGAAAGACAATGCCGTCGTGGCACAGCATGTGACTGTTAACGCGACGGGTGTAGATTTGATTCCCATTCGGGAAAATAATTACTTTTTTCCTCACTGGTAACAAGTAACTCGACAATTCATGAAAGTTGGTTAAAAAGTGGAGAACAAGGTGTCTTGAGACTAAATTCCCTCTGCTAATTCTACTTTAAGCAGTAAATTTTCTTACAAATAAACATTTACTATGCTGACTGAATTCAGTGCTTATATCATGTTGGCTTAAATTTGATTTTAGACATTCAACTTTTGAATTGAAAAATGTCCTCACGTAGATGAAATTGCACAAGCTTTTCTGTCTACCACCAAAACTAAGGCATATTCTAAAACATAAAGGATAATCAAAATAATTGCCCATTGTTTAAATTCATATATGTACAATATACATATGTTATACGGAACCGAATTATCAGTCCGCGTCGCGACGTATGAACAAAATTCATTATAGCGAATTTAAATTCTGCGTTTCACTAGTTCAAGGGCAGACGGACTGAAAAATTTCGCTTTCCTCCGATAAAAACGTAGGCGTGCTACGTCATTGTGTTGATACGAGCGAATTATATTCGCATGGTTTGCCTTTACTGCCAAATCTTAACATATTTTAAAATAGATGTTTTACTAAAATTATATTTTTGTACCAGTTTATTTGTTTTGTTATAAAAAATAACTTATTATAGCGTAATACTTTAGAAAAGATTCTTTTTTATTTATACTTAAAAATATTTAATCTAGTATATGCTCCTATATATTATATACTAGCTTACAAGCGTCTTCGTCAAATTGTTCTAATGGAAATAATTAAGAATCGTATGTGACGGGTCATACAATTTAAGTGCCATTGGCTGTGACTGCAGGTGCAGTGTATGCATAAGTATATCGAAATCAAACTTGACATCATATACTCTCCGGCTATGCTACACAAAAAAAAATTCAATTCGAAGCATTCGTTCCTGAGATTGACGCGATAAACCAAACAAAATAGTCAGCTTTATAATTGATAAAGTACTTTTTTTATTTATTTTTTTCCTGTAAATTAACTAAAATAACAAATAATTCTCAAGTGAATATACATAATATTTGAATTAATGACTTTTGCTATATACATGAAACGCCACCGATTTCTTTTTGTTTTTTTTTAAGGGAACTTTCTGTTGCGAAGTCAATCTAAATACACGGTGAGATAAAACGCATCACGTCCGCAACCTAGAATCGAACCTAGACAAGTCTGAAATTACAATAGATCGAAGGCCTCGTTACGACATCCGCTCCTTTGATTTATATGACAATACCTAATACATAAACAAATTCACTACGCGTAAGGCGTTTAAATTTGCATACGAGACCTTTTGCTGAATTTTAGAACTTAGATTTAGACCTGACTCTGTTTTATATATATATATATATATATATATATATATATATATATATATATATATATATATATATATATATATATATATATATATATATATCAATATTTATCTTTTTTTTAATGTCTACAATACTTTTGTAGTAGGTTAATATATAACCTACTTTCTTACAATGTCCCCCTTAATTTAATGGAAAAATGATTAGTTTATTGGAATATATTTTTTTTTAAAAGTAAAATAATTATAATCGGATACGGTTCATAACTACTTTTTACCTTTATATATATATATATATATATATATATATATATATATATATATATATATATATATATATATATATATATATATATATATATATATATATATATATAAATAAATTAAATATATTCTAAACTGTAAACTTCACAATAAACAGGCGACTAACTAACCTTCAAATTAACATACAGTCCAATAAAAATGGAGATCTTTGATAGCTTGAAAAAAAAAACATAAAATATTCTACAGTCGTTGCAAATTTTAAGGACATGTCAATGTACTTTTAAGGTCAAACTACGATATGGTATGCATGGCAAACCGTGTTAGAAACCACTATCGAAGCCATGTGTTACCATGGTAATGCTATATTTAGGGAATAGTCACTATTCCCTAAATATAGAAAGCTTTTATTTTACAAATGATCTTGTTCCGCAACACGCTTTGCTTCGCTTTATATATATTTATATAAATATATACATAACGAGAAGAGATATATATATATATATCTCTTCTCGTTATATATATATATATATATATATATATATATATATATATATATATATATATATATATATATATATATATATATAGAGATAATAAATACACGTTCACGTTTGGTAACCAAATAACTGCGAAATTGACGGAACCTTGGCAAAGATACACGCGTTGTTGCCACGTCCTCTATCAAGCGGAAATTCTTCTGTATCAAAGGATACGTTTATTTGTTAATTGAGATAAGCACTCGAAATTGAATGAATCATACAAAAGGTATGAATGTAATAAATCGTAGCTCGTAGCAGAATAAATTATATTAGCCAGGACCCTCGGTGGACTTCCTTAATAAAGATTACGTGGCCAATATTGTGGGAATATATGTATGTAGTTGTTACATATTGATTTTTTTTTATTTTGTGTACTTAAATGAAATATCCAATTATTTTATAATAATCTAAAATATAAGGTTGTATTTTTTTTATACAAGACAAAATGCGTTGTTAGGTTCCGCCACTTCACAAGCAACATCTCAAGCGGAAATTGGACTCTCTCTGATTACGGGATACGGGATAAAGTGTGAAGTTAAAAAATAGTAGGGATATTAAATACAGTAGATTGTGTTAGCTATTTTATAATTAAAATGTATTAATGTTTTATAAGTTTAAAATTTAGATAAATTTAAAACATCTATTTGTCCCCCCTTCCTTCCTCACGCTGTGTCATAGCAGGGTAGGCAGAGAGAACTGTTGGCAGAAGGAATCTAGTGATACGACACTACGTTCCCCACTTTGTTAAAATCTGCCATTAAAAATACGTGTACATTAAATTGACTTGGATTATTTCAAGAATAGAGATCATATTTTTTAAATATATGAAATTTTTTACTAACTTATATATGACATTATGAGCAAAATATATCATAATCATAAAGTCTCGTGTAAAAATCACATAATAGCACACCAGGAAGACATTAACGTATTCTACGCAAATAGTTTTTAATTTATTGAAATTGTATCAGCGTTTCTTCGATAACAAACGACGTGTTTATGTGTGACCGTATATTTGTCAATGTGACGTAATTGGCACGTGTCTAAGTAATCCAAGGATGTATAGATGTGCCTAAGTGATCCAGTAATTATGGTTGTAGCTTCTTATAATTCCTAGGCCTGACGCAGTAAGGATGTAGGCCTGCACTTCCTGTCGATTTTACGTTGCTATAGTAACAGATCTTAGCTTTAAAAGCTCCGCAGAAAATAGAAAAAAAAGCTTCATTGCAAATGTTAACGCCTAGAAAACCGTACATTATTAATATATTATGTCCTCATATTATACAATATAGTAATAATTTAATTGTATGTGTCTATTATAATTGTTTTTTTATTATTATTTTACATACACTTGTTACATTCGGTCCGGAACTCTTCGGTAATACATTTGTGCTTTTAGTAAATACCTTAAAATAACACTTTTAATATTACTTAAAACTAAATAAACCTAGGGTAGTGAATAGTGATCCGCCAAACACTGTTGGCCTTACCTTATATAATAATTGCTTATACATTTAAACCACTATTGTGTTAGGCTAATATTGATATTGACTTATAAATAAATAAATAAAAATATGTATCTATTTTTTTAATAGACATCAACGCATTATAGACAAACCGACGAATAGTCATACCTATTTTTATCAAATATTGAATCACTTTAAGTGACATTTATAAATTATCGCGAAATTCATTTAAGACTATAAAATTTTAATATAATATAAGCTCTGGCATAATAAAGTGCGCAGTTTCAGTCGTAACGTATTCTATCTGTGTTTTAAACACACCAAAGCTCACCTTGAACACTCTTCCGACATTAATATAGTATTTATCACTATATTATAGGGGGCCCATACGTTGCGGGAGACTGGGAATAAAAATTAAATAAGTTTTATATAATTTTTTTTTAATTTAAACAAAACTTTGTCTTGGGAGAATTGGTACTTAAGGGATAGAATGTGGGTTCGAATCCCGCTGCGTTCAAATTTTTATGTGTTTTCTTTTAGTATTTTTTCAATCATTAACACTTTAAAAATCATCAAAATATTTAACAGTTATTACATATTAAAAATAATATATCTAGAAGTAACTTATATAAGCAAGAATATACTATTAATATTTATATAAATTTCCAAAATAAACATCGTATAGCATGAAAATAAAATAGCCCCTCTCGTTAAGTAATAAGCAAAGTAAATACGATCCCCCCATGTTAATTATAACGTGTGTGTGTACATTTTAACTTATGCCACTTTTAATTGAATTTTTGATACATAGCCTATTGACTGAGTTTAATATTGTACGAGTATGATACGGCTCCTTCATATTCATGTATAGACACAGAACTATATATATTATATATATAGAATTATTATGAAATTTTGGACCAATGAGGAGAGAGTGACTAATTCCCTCCAAGCCACTCTTTGATATTTAAATAGATTTGAAATAGTATAAATAATATATATAAAACGCAACTAGAATTTTTATTTTATTAAATTTTAATATCTACATCATGTCCTACAAAATAATCATTTATGGTGTTAATAAAGCTGTCTTTGATAATAATTAGGAGTTGCGTACCTTCGTCGCGACAGGTAGCTATTATCTGTTGCGCCACGATGCTTATGCTAATGTGTGTCGCGTATGGTTGTAGTGGCGTGGTAACATAGGCTTAGAAATTAAATTGCATGTTGGTCGTGAGTTCGAATTCTTATATACGATATAAATGATAATTTTTGAACATTCTTGAAATAAATTTGGGATTTTTTAAATTATTTTAGGACATAAGTATATTATTATTAACATTACAATAATATTTAAGCCTGGAAATAATAAGTCTATATATAAATAAACCTAACAATGGGTGAGATTCAATTTGTAGCTTTGCTGTTGGAACTATTAGACAATTAGACTATTATCAAATAAAAATATATTTAGGAGTACGGTATACGATGATACAGTACATTACGTTCATTTAAATACGTATCAACTGGTATGTATATGATTTTTATACGTGCGTAGACTTTATAGATAAGTAAATGAAATACTTAATTTTTTATTTATTTCCACAATGTTATATACGTCGCGTATCTTAACCAACCCAGTAACAAGCAGATATAAGTAAAACCTACAGTCATCATGTATACAAACAGAAACTTTCCAGCTGCGAATAACTTCGAGTATATTATACTAAATTTATATAAAAATATATTAATAATATATTTAATATAATATATGTGTATCCTGAATATGCGTTCAAAAGAAATGGACGCACGATAAAACGCGTTCGCGCGAGTGGTCGTCAATAAATTGTCGCGTCTTCCGCAATTAGGTATCGCGATTCTTTGTAGCGGGTCAGTGGGTCTGTGGGTATTTTTGTATCATTATGTTAGCTAACAACAGATTACAGGTTTTAGTGGTTTTATATTATGTTATATATGTAGGTATGGAATGATTTAGTTTTAAGGTGTACGCGCATTCGATTATTGTATTGATACGTAAAGTACATCGATTCAAATGTTTTTAAAGTGGACTATGGAAAATTTATATAAGTAGTGTAAATAGTTTATTGTATAGTTCAGCTTGTTTGTGCTATGAAAAAATTGAATCTATTATAATATTATAAATCTGAAAAATCCCTAGAAGTACTCGTATGTACAAATTCATAAATACTAAAGACTAGCAAAAATTTAAATTCACTGGTAATCCTATGATCGTCGGTCGCGTATTATGTACTACGTCTATCTATAAAGGTCACATGCGCCACGGCACGTGCGGCCGTGAAATTTCTAGTCTGAGCCTACGATTCAATTTATAGGTCTTATAAGGGTTCCGTAGTCCAATGGCAAATACAGAACTCTTATTGATTCCTCATGTCTGCCTGTCTGTCCGTCCATCCGTATGTCACAGCGCCTTTTTTTATCTTTACAGGCCATGTCTTTTTTGTGAAACTGTAAGTATTTTTAAACTTAAAACTTTTTTGAATTGTTTAAAAAGAAACTAAACTAGGCTAGTAGGTCATGGATTCTATATTTATGTTATTCAAAATTCATATATAATTTACTTGAATTAATTATGTATATAATTAATGTTTGTTTATGTTGCAAGAATAGGCGGAGGGAGCTTGATTATAAGTGACACCTGTCTCCACTTTTCGTCGCATAATTGATATAGAATACCAACATCCACCCTCAGAACGCCACAATCAAAAGAATTAATAGAAAACAATTGATATGAATTGAATACAAAGTGCCTAAAATTGACCTTTGAAATTGAATTTTTTTCAGCAAAAAATCCAGAATTAGCCACGTTGCCTCTATTTTACAGGATTTATTTTGATACCCTCCAATTTTAAGCCAATTTAAAAGGCCCTCTGACCTAAATTTTCGTTACATGTTGTAAAGCAGAGCAACAATCGTAAATCATTTCAAGAGTCATTTTTTTAATATCTTTCCCAGCGTTTTTTTTATTATTTGAATATTTTATTCTCCAAGAAAATAAAATAGTGCTGCAATTATTTTTACAAATTACACCTTGATTTATTAAGAGCTGAAATATATACTTTTATAAAAAAAACAAAACATATTTAACTATTTTTTAATTATTTAGCTTTATGCTCACGCGCATATATAAGAGACTATATATAGTTATTGAATTACTCTTTCGCCTTGTTCATCCTTAACACCCACCTCATACACGCTCTCCGGTTGATGCTCATACTAATTTTTTCCTTCCTTCAGTATGGTGGGTTGAATACCACCAACCATTCATACCAGGTATAACTTGAATTCTGGCGAGACGCAGAAAACAAAAAGCTAGAAGCTATAAAAATATATATATTTTTAAAAATCCTAATCCCGTATTCATTGTGAATGTCACTACATTTCCACGTGAAATTTGAAATGTGAAAAGAAATTTATTAGACCTAATAAAAACCTAGACCTAGCTCTAACATACTAAAATTACATAACATCGGCAAAGTTCCAAATTACAATTTTATTTTCATCTCAAACACGGCCATTCGTTTGGGTACTGACTGACTGACTGACTGACTTCTTTATAGATTTCAGGTTGACAACCATTTTCGATGTCATCTTGGCGTAATGTGACATCGTATTAGTGTAAAAGCGAAGATTGAGAGCTCAATTTCTACTCGGGATAGATTTTTTTTATTATTTCTCCGTTCTGGACACGGAAGTTCGTCATTGAGTTCTGCAATTAAACACGCAATTACCCGAATCAGACAGAAAATAGAAAACGGAGTGTCTTGACACAAGATCCTCCCGCATATAGCAGGATATGTAAGGAGAACCTCACTCGGCTCCAGCAACTTTTGCTTGAGCTTTTAGCTATACAGCAATAGCTGTAGTGGTTTTACGGTAAATTTTATAACTATTTTTCAATACCCTGGTTCGGTCAACAATATTTTGGAATACATAGCATACAAGATATCAATTTAGTTAGAAATTAAAAAAGGAATAAACACAGTGATCTTTCAATAGACTTTGGCGGCCTACTACCAGAAATAACACCTGTGGCTGACATTGAATAGGAAAGCTTTAGTCAAAGTTTCATCCTAAATATACGATAAAAGATGAATTCATATTGAACATATAGCATCAAAACAAAACTCATTTGTATGTAAACTTAAAATATTAACCTTCGGCCATAGAAGGAAACGGTGTAGACGCGAATTAAATTAAAACATGAGCGTTATACCAGCCTAGTAACAAATATTCGCGTAGCAACATATTATCTGTCTATAATATTAGCGCGTTTACTCACGAAGTATTTACTAATCTATTGTGAAACGCGATTCTAGCTATTCTATGGCCCATACATATTGAATCACATGATTGGACACGTGCTTCTGATTCCATTGGGCCAGTATATTAATATATGTATTTTGGAAAGTGTTAGACTAGTAAACTTAGCATGTATGTGGCTGGTATATTTTAAAATTTTAATCTTATATGAGAAAGTCATTTGTATAAAGATCTGATATGCTGCTATAGTATTTCTATGTAAAATTAGAGATATCTTGACTTATCAATTTTTATGGTTGCTCTAAGCGTATTTCAAAAGAAAAAATGGATCTCTTATAGGATAATTTTTATATCCATCTCTCATCACCATCGTTTTTCTCAAGAACGCATAGAGGTAATATGGATTTTTTTTACTACATGTATTTCTATCTAATACGGGCTAAATATACAAAAAGTCTCCAAATAAAATATTTTTTGAGTAACTTGAATACTAAAAATCTCCAAAAGCAACTTGAAATAATAATAGATACTAAAGAATTTCCTAATATATTCTACTAAGAAACAAGATTTTCTGGCTGATCAGTCGTATCGCGTGACACCGGATACTATAAGGCTTTGACCTTTATATATAATATGTATGTATAAATATGCATATGCCAGTGGGTGGCCAGCTTTATTTGTGAATGGGCCAAACGGAATTTCCCTACGCAACGCCGAACCAGAATAACTTTGTGTGGCGCGACGCTATTAATTAAATATACGTATACTACATTAAACCTACATACGTGCCCAATTTTATTTAATATTCTCATTTTAATCACATTTAGAGTAGACATATATTAGAAAAAGCGAAATTTGTGTGTATATATATATGTATATATATATATATATATATATATATATATACATATATATATATATATATATATATATATATATATATATATATATATATATATATATATATATATATATACAAATTTCGCTTTTTCTAATATATGTCTACTAATACTGTAATATATATATATATATATATATATATATATATATATATATATATATATATATATATATATATATATATATGTTACTGCTACTTGTGTTCATTCGCTTTAAAGACAAACACAAAAACGAGTACACATATGTATAATAGATCCCTTTAAATTTTATAGTTTAAATAAAAAAAAATTAAATCAAGACCAAAACCATGGTGCGAATTGTAGGGGTATTTAACAATTACTATATGGTGATGACAGTTATATCGTTATATCGGAGAAAACAACGAAATACATATCTATATACATACCTATATTCAAAGAATAAATATTTTCCAGCGATATTAGAACCCAAACTGTCTGACGGCACCTCCGGCAAGTTTGTTGAGCTATATTCATTTATTATATATATTTATATACAATCATTACCCTAAATACAATACACCGCCTACTGCGAACGTTTGATCTTTTATAGGCCGTCAGTTTTACACGATGTCGCATCTTTATTTTAAATTTTTAATGCGTTTTAATATTCCGTCATATTAAAATATGTAATAGAATTGGGACTATCGTTAAAAGTTGTTGAAATGAAACCGATAATTTCAAAACAGGTTTCAACGTATAAATTATTTAAGAATTGGCCTGAATAAATGTCATCAAATTTCAAACTCCCACTAAGGTATTTTTTTTATTTTATATTGGGATCTTAAAATATATCTTGGTAATATGTAGCTTGGTACTAGATCTGATTAGACTGCTATATCATGTAAAGTTAAAGAGTTTGTTTGGTTTAACGCGCTAATCTCAAGAACTACGACTTGAATTTGATATTTGTTTTTGTATCGGATAGTCTGTATTTCAATACGTTATCTTGGGCAGGCAGAAAGTGTCATATCTGACCTAAGGATCTTATACTATAATATATATATATATATATATATATATATATATATATATATATATATATATATATATATATATATATATATATATATATATATATATATATATATATATATATATATATATATATATATATATATGTTTGTGTGTGTTTATATGTATAGACATACACACACACAACACAGTTGGTGCCCGCAATTTCTTTCGGATTTTATGAATTTCGTGTTATTTGTAGATCAATATTATCTGGAAAATCCAAATACTGAATCACTTTTGCTAAGTTGACATTTCCTTATAAACTATGCTACATTCTGGTGATCAAAATCTCTCTATATACTCTATGGCCTTCTTAGGCCTTAAAGCAGTAGAATTAAAAAAGCCCTTTAAAATCTGTCGAGTATTTTAGAAGTATGTGCATGTACACACATACTATAGTCACTATTTAATTTTAGTATTAGATTAAGATACTGTGCTTAAAAAAAAATTTATACTTTTAATAAGTTCCAAGTTATGTTATCTTGATTAATTATCGCTATAAACTTAAAAGTTTATACTATTTCCGTTTCCTAAACTTTACACACGTAACGACGCCGTTATAATAGTTTAGTTAATATTATACAATTAAGCTTAAATAAAGCTTTTGATGGTGATGTCCCTATTAAGGAAGAAAATAATTTACATTCACTTATTTATACTTTATAACCTTTTTGACGTATGAGTGTAATAAAAAGCGTTGTTTTAGGCAAGCTTATCGTTATTTAATTTTTATTTAGATAAAAAGGCGTAAGCCTAACTTTTTAAGGCCAATTTATCTTCATTTTTTTATATATACTGCTGTATACGTAATGATTATGATAAATGGTAATTTTAAAAACAAAATATTGTTTTAAAATGGAGAATGCATAGTGCAAATTATATATTATTGAATTACCTCTTTAGTCGTATATGCTTATTTGGATAGTAATCCGTAATTTAAATTAAGAATAATAATACCTCCTTCGCTTTAATCAGATTCGAATTTAGATTTTTTTTATTATTTTATAACGACTTTGAACCTATTTAAATACTGTTAAAAATGGTAAAATGGCACTATGGTACGGTGCCTTATTGTAAAAATGCTAGTTGTAAATTTCATCCCCGGAGAATGAACTATCACCATTTGTACACTCTGGTAAAATACGACGTAGAGTTATGTCACTAAACATGTAATGTGCTCGAATTAGAGAGGAAAACGAAGAACATAGTATTTTAACACTTAGATTCTCTCTGCTCTCCCTGATATATACGAGATGCAGCGTGAAGCTAAAAAAAATTGGAATTAGACATCAAATACAAGGAAACATCTTCGTGTTTCCAAGCATTTAAAAATATTCTACCGAAAAATATTTGAAACTGCATTTAAATTGTCTGCACCACGTAAAACTGTCTGTGAGAGCTTTGAATTTTTGTCGGTCTATTTTTTTTAGACAGGGCACCTACATACATATGTACATATAGATGTTATAATTTTTATATTTATTTAAAGGACACTATTATGGTCAGATTTTTTATTTAGTATCAGTTTACATTTTTTGTAGTTTTATATATAGGAGTATATGTAGTGATATGTCACAGTTTGTTTTCTAGTTGTCACGTCTGAAATAATGGAACTAAGAGAGAGTTTTTATAGCAAGCTGTTGGATCTCGAATTTGAACCTAAACCAGTGAATTTTTACGATACTAAAATGTCGAATTCGGTTAATTTAAAATAACGATTATATCTCGAAAGCAAATATTCCTAATCAGATGGTACTGCCAACATTTTCTATGTCATTACGCAATATTCTATGAATAAACTCTATATAAAAATTAAATAAAATTACCACAATAACAACTAGTGATAGATACATATTGTTGAAATTACAATACCTGAGCGTTTTAAAAATAAAACGATACTCAGAAGCTTGTTTAAAAAGATCTCGCACCATTCTATTTTACATTTTATTGTCACATAAAGACCACTAACTGACCTATCCACAGAATAATTTAAACGTATACGTTTTGGTGTTGCTAGCGTATTAATAGTTTCCTTCTGGCTCGCGAATGCAGACAATAGCCGTAACGTTTAAATGATTTTTAAAGTATTTTAAAATTTGAGGTGCGAGGACTGGGGATGTTATTGGTCGGGAATTGAACCCACAAACACCGTGCACTGTCACAGTCGCCGTTGACGTCATAACACTAAATACTTTTGACACACATCGTGCTAGAAAACAATGGGAACCTGGCAAAATAATCATTTTCAATTTTATAAGATATTGGAGGCAGCAATGCTTACGTTATCTACATTTTACGAAATAGTTTTGTAGTGAGTTTGCGTTACATTAAATAATTATTGGAGACCGTCGTGGCACTGCGCCTGGCTGTAAGCACATAGGTTCGATTCCCACTCGGGGGAACGCTCTATTTACATTTCCTCACTGTGGTAACAGGACAAAGCGCGACATTGAGCATCCACCACTCAACGCACAATGTCTCTAAAATAGTCTTTGAACACTAGATTCGCTCTGCCTCTGCATGGAACTATTTATTTATTTATTTATTTATTTATTTTACGTTCACACGCATAGGTTAAGCGACTATAACAAGCGCGAGACGCCTTTAAAATATATTTTAATTAAATAATCTTAATACGAATGGAACCTAATTCAGATTTTTTTGTAGAATGTTCTAGATAAGAGAGGTCATATTTTCCTTCTCTTTCATCTTAAAAAAATGTAATTGATGTATAAAACACGCATTGTCTAAAGTCTGCTTTCCGGTGGCCATAGCCGCGCCCACGGCGTGCGTCACGGTCACATCTAAACATGGTGACATGTGTGACCTCTACGAAACAATAAATTTGGAGATTTGTTTCCCTTTCTGTGATAGTGAAATAGATTTACATGAAGTTATAATATACTTTGTACTTAATTATAATAACATATAACATAAATCAGCTTTTTTAACTATATATATATATATATATATATATATATATATATATATATATATATATATATATATATATATATATATATATATATATATATATATATATATATATATATATATATATATATATATATATATATATATATATATATATTATATATATATATATATATATATATATATATATATATATATATATATATATATATATATATATATATATATATATATATATATATATATATATATATATAGATATATATATATATATATATATATATATATATATATATATATATATATATATATATATATATTTATACATGGAACTCAATTGATTAAAATCCCACCCTTCAGATGGTAGTGGTTGACAAGGAGTACCTTGAAACATACTTAATACTTATTGTTTTGTTTTATAATTAGCTACAATCTCCCATACTCCACTCCGAGCTTTTAGATGTTCAAACACCCGCAAAAAGCGATTACGAAAAGTAATGTGCAATACAATATAATATAATAATGTGCAATCTTTGGGCAATTGCCATCATTTGCCCAAAGATTCAGTAACATTTACTCGTAACAAAAATTGATATAATTTGGCAGTATATAATAGAAGGTTCTTTAAGGAATGGAAAGGTAATTGTAAATCTGAGCCGAGTAAGTTACCTCACTAGAAGCCCATCTCTGATGCCCATCGCTTCTTTCGAACATAATCTGTAAAGCAGCTAAAAGTAGATAGAGCCTCTACTAATTAGATAAGCAAGAAAAGCCAATGTTAAATGTGTATGCATAAATAACTGCTTTTATTTCAAGTTTTAAAGATCACAGTCATTGAAATATCTAAAGCTCTATGTTTCAGACTTGATCACGTCTTATCAGGTTCATATGTAGATCATTATTATAACGGCCACTGAAGACAGAGATATCTATACTGGCATGTTGCCACACGTTTCACAATTTTTTCCGTTAAAATATAAATTTATACTTGTATTATACAATTTAGTATAATTTATTAATATATAAGTTTATATAACATACAATTTAGTATAATTTATTAATATATAATAAAATTAATAATTTTATAAAAAACTACTTTTGCCAATCAGTCTATCAGTCAGCTAATTAATTACTAATGTTTAGACCAGGCCAGTGCGGCTCAGTGGGACAGTATTTGACCGTGCGAGATGATTGTAAATTTGATCCTCAAGTTATCGAAACGATTTAATGTCATCCCGTTGGCGGTGAGCGCCGCCACATAATACACAAACTCCACTCCGCCTACCATACTATATGCGGGTAAAAGATTAAAACGGAAAAAAAACTTACTTTGTTCTTAGCGCTCCGTCCATATTTATTTGCTACAACTATTTATATACGACACTAAAACCTAAGAAAATATGTCCTCTGAACAGAGAATTCAGAGACACGAAATGTCAATTGCATTTTTATTTTGTGCTACATATGCTGGCTTACATGTCGGTGGATAGGTAAGTCGATGTTTTGGTCGATTTTTTGATTGACATGCCAGATTTATCGAAAAATCTGATCAGACAGGTTAGTTGACAAGTTGGCCGAACAGTTTGTCGATAGTATATATTATGGTACGTTTCCATTCAATAATTACTATGTTAATTGTATATATAACAATTATATATGTACATATTATATATCATATACTAGTCAAAGTTATATTTGTTTTAAATATTAATCCACATCTCTTAAATTAGATAAGACACAGAGTAAGTTTTAAATGCAATCATCTGGATAGTAAGTAGTAAAACGAACGCTGCATCCAAATAGTGAAGACGTTATTAACTTTTTAAAATTCCACTCACACTTCACACGATATTGGCGCCCTTTGGAACGGCAACCCCTAATTTGTTTCCGCGACATAAGCCAGAAGTTTATATTTTACATTAGTTTTAAGTTACTAAAGTAGTATACGTATATATTTATTTTATTATTTTGAAATATTCGTAGTTATCAATGTTAAGAACGTGTCGTAGTGTTACAGTTAATTTATTACTCATTTTGGTAAGACATACTCGGTATTGAGTTCTTCCACTCAACATAAATACATTGTCCAAATTCAGAAGATTTTTACTACTAGATTCTGTGTGCCTATCCTAAAGGAAAGTGATAAATGTAATTCATTTGATATGACTAAAGTAAATAATTAAGGAAATTGCATTACGATTATATCATTTTCGCTTAATCGGTTTTCGTCTTTGGAGAGATCAGTCGCTGCGTTCTGAGGTTAACTAGATTAATAAAAAAAAAATTTAATATAAGCTTTATTATAGAGTACTGTCGTGGCGCAGAGGCACAACGTCTGCCTGTAAACGCAACAGTTTCCGGGTTCGATTCCCACTCGGAGAGAATGAATTATTTTCATTTTCCCCGCTCTGGCAATAACAAAGCACGGCGTTGAGATCCGACACTCAACGCGCAATACCTCGAAAGGTAGAAAGCGGGACACGGAGTGTCTTAACGCTAGGTTCTTTGAGCCTATAGAACCCCTCTGCCTACCTTGCTATGGGCGTAATAAAGGGTAAAGCTAAAAAAAAATGTTTTGATTGCTTGTAGTACCTACGAGCACGTCATAAGTTGCATGTATGCATTTTCTCCATCTGTTACACAATTTCTACGAAGCGGAAAGAAAAGAACAAAAAATCCATAACACCTGTTTCTTCACTAACTCTCAGCGATATGCGGGAATTTTTATAAGTGCCTATATAAAATTATCACAAAATCCTCTAATGGCATTTACGTGACTCACAAGCTAAAATAAAAAGTTGTATACACCTATATGTTTATACATATAAAAAGAAAAACGAATAAAATTTGAAATTATCAGGGGCGCGGCTTGTAAGGCATGATACCGCGGTCCAGACATTAAAGAAGCCGTCAGGAGCGTTTTTAAATTCCACTCACACTTCACGCAATATAGCCCTTAGCCTCGCCGGCCCCTAATCCAACGTCGTGGAGATATTTTCGCGACATATGAAGCTACTAAATTGGCGTCTTAAGTGTTCATAACGTTATAACGGGAGTGACAGACTGGTTTTATAGTTAGTTATATATGAAAATATTTTATATTTTCTTGTGAGGCCCTCGTGGCGCATCGGCACAACGAATCCATTTCTATAATGTCCTCACCCTCCTAAGAAGATAAAGCGCGGTGTTAACTTCGGCAACTCAACACGGAATGTCACTAAAATTGGGCGGAAAGTGAGGAACGGAGTGTCTTTACACTAAGTTACCTCTGTCGACCTTGATTCATACAGCGTGAAATAAAAATAAAACTTTTAACGTATTTAGGCTGAACCGAAAGAAATCTAGTAACATTACTCAGGTTTTTTTTCTCTTAATTGTAAAGGTATAACTTTAAAATATAAATATTTTTTAAATATATTTATAGTTATTGTAAAGCTTTAAAGTTTTTGGCTTTTACCCTCCCTACCGGAAGAAAGTCTAAAACTATAGATATACAGATCAATAAAAAATATTTTACAATTTTGATGCATTACAATTTAGTTTCCGCTATTCTGCTAGCTGTACTTTTGTGCTCAAACGAGGATTCGATGTTGCCATAAATCGGCCCTCCGCGACACGATGTGAATATCATTATAAATGCGTTTATTGCGGATCACACCAAGGAATTGTGGGACGGGAAATTATAAGTTCTTATAAATACCTTTAGAAAACGGTGCTGCATACAAAAAATAGGATATTTTTATTTTATTACGTCCAACAGTCGAGTTTTTATAGGATATGCTTGTTCTCTTGCTTGTAGATCGGTCAATCTAATTTACTTACTAAAGTTTAAAATACGGTCTGTCTGTAAGCGCATCGGTTGTGGGTTCGATTCCTACTCAGGGACGTGACGGGAATGAAGTATTTTAATTTTCCTCGCTCTGGTAACCACATAAAGCTTAACTTTGTTTGCCACCATTCAATCGAATGTTTCGAAAGGTGAAAGGCTTATAAAAATATTTTCTACTTAGAAATCTAACACTAAACGTATTTTTTTCTTTAACATTATTTTCATTATTATATACATATTATATAAATACATAGCGCACTTAGGGAGCATTGAAACACGATAGCTGCAAATCAATGCAATTGAAAAGCATCTGACTCCGCAATGGTTTTAGATTTGATTTCCATGCTCTGGTATGACAAAGTTTCATTTCAATTTCATTGCATTTCAAATTCTGGCAGAAAGTGGTAAGCAGAGTGTCTTCTCTCTCTCTTTCTCTCTCTCTCTCCCCTGCTATATGTGATAAGACTTATGCTAAGATAGAAAATCTTTTTGAACATTTATATCAATGGGTATTGTAAAACTGTACACACACGGACGATAAAAACATTTTTATAGTGGAAGCTTTTAGGAATTACGACAGGGCTTTAGAAATTACAATATTGTGTATTATGTGGAAACATCCATGGAAACATGTGACTAAATTAATAATAGGTACACCTTCTGTTGTTCATATTATTAAAGAATAGGCAGACCAAGTTTTGTGACTGACTTAGCCTATATACTTGATAAGCATTTATCCCTAGTAGGGTAGCCAGAGAGAACGGAGCCCTTAAACTCTGCGGTCCTTACATGTTTCGCGTCGGCCCCTGTCATTAACCTCTTCATACATGACCTTCAGGGGGTCCTTATGCTTTTACATGACCTTCCTCCAGTATCTATAACACTGTTTTGTGCGAAAGTCAACCGAAGTCTCCTCCTACAGCTCTTGCTACTTACTTTTTGCTTCATATATCCGTGTAAAATACAGTGCACCACATTCTGACACAGTGTATGTGTGAGCTAAACTTGCGCTCCGAGGGTTTCATACTAATTTCATCAAGCACAATTTATAGAAAATAGTAAATTACTAATTTAACCACAGATAACATATATCACATTAATACATAACATAAACACAGCATACCATACCAATTCAAGGAGATTTGTGGAACTACAAAAAAAAAGAAGGCATGTTTCAGAATTTACGTTTAAGTAAAATTTTTATAAATATTTATGGTTTTTCAATACAAAACATTGTAGTATCCTCGTAGTAAGGCGAGGCAGACAACAAAGGGCGTCTAGTTGTTTCGGATCATTTGCGTAGGGCCAGGTGAGGTTCGCTGACCGTCTGTACTACATGAATAATGGATTTTATGCTCTATAATGTAAGCATAAGATTCACTTTGTGTTTTATGAAGATGGCATGCAATGAAATTATTGCAAATGAACTCCTTATTATGTAGAATAAGTTGTTTCACTTTCTACTATAATTGGTTTTAAGTGCATTAAATTCAAAAGTTGACATTCTCATGGTGCGGTTGTGGTATCTGATGTTAGTGTTTCGGTTGTATTTAACATTAACATTTTATTTAAATATCTTAATACGTAATTAGTTTTCTTGTAATTATTCATCTACTGAAATTAGTGAACGGACACTGAAAAAAGGAATTTTGTAACACTATTTTCTCTAGAGTTTGCCCGAGATTGATATAAAAAATACTTAAAACTAAAAAAAAATAACGAATTATACAAAAACATACGGTATGTTCCTAGCCCAAGCTATTCTTTGGCCACTTCAGAGCCAATACAGCCTTTCGTTAATGCGCAATTTAAAATGGGTCCTTATGCCTACACTTGAGTCGCAAGTTCCTGTTGCCTACAGCTCTAAGCCCTTCTACTTGCAACGCCAACTCCACATTAGCAGTTGTAACCGAAAACCTAGAGAAAAATCCTTTGAAAAATAGATCTTTCTCTAGTCTTTCGGTCACAACCTATCCTGGGTAGACAATATTTATAAGTCTACTATAACTTTTGTTGGAGAAACAAATATCAATCAGCTCAAAACTATCATACGCATTTAAACATTTCCCAAAAGCTCTAGCTGGTGATGTTAATAATGTCTAATCTCGCATTATCTTAATCGCATTTAGACACTATTACTCATAAATGTTCCTCAAAGCCATAATAGGTCATTATAAAGATTAAATAATCATAATGTGTATAAAATTTTAACTTCTCACTCAATTAAAGTAAAGTTGTGTGTCACATATTTTTTTTACTGCGATCCAGAGCGATGCTTACACCTTATTTAAGTTCAAAAACGACTACTTAAACCCCATTCATTCCCAGCTCGTAAAACCAGCTAGTTACATTTGCCTCCTACAAAATATTTAGATTATTTGTCATGCCACGTGATTTTTATGACAAAACTTCTGCTTTTAAAAACATTTTTATGATTTTATGTTGCAGTAATAGTCTATAAAAATGCTGTACTCCATAATTAAGGAGTAGGTATGATTTAGTACTGCTCCCAACGCGATGATTTTATAATATAATTTGTCAAATAAATGATTGTGTATAATTTTTTTCAAGATCGCGTATGTCAAGCTGAAATAAATATCAAATATACAGGATAGTTCCTAGAAGCAAAAAAAATCAAATTAATTAAGTCAACGCAATTAAAGATACGAGAGCTATGTGTTTGCCGCATCAAAGTACAGGAAGTACCTTCGTACATCCTGTTGACCTGGAATTATGAAATTTGGCAAGTATCTCGAACTTACAATGCAGATAAAGGAAAAAAAACGAAAATTTAAAAGTTATAGTTATAGGATTTATCACAGACAAAATTATTACAAAATTATATATTATATATATCAACTTTTATAAATTATACTTCCTGTTGACCAGCAACTATGAAATTAGTACTGAACCCTCGATGCGTGATATCGACTCACAATTAGTCATCTTCACGCTTTATTCTATCATCGTATAGCATAATGAGCAGAGAGAAGCCCTTCTTCGTCTTCTGTCCACTCTACATATATTATATACAAAGTTATTCAAATAAGTATTGTATTCGCCCTAGAAGTTAATGTTATCCTCAAGAGATGAAGTTAATAGAACAGTCGACATTGGGCAATGTCGGTATTTCATTTGCGTATCAATAAAGTGCCCCAGACGGTACTGAGGGCGCGCGGTGCGTGCGTACCGAGAGTCCGGGACTGTCACAGAGTATTTTTTTTAGATCTCTTGATTTATTATTATAGTTTTTTTTTTTATTTTTACATTTATGATTTTGAGGCAAATAATAGTGATAGGTAAACAGAAATTTGGATACTGGAATATAATAATGCATAAAATTAAAATAATTAAATAGATCGTAAGAATAGACACAGTAAAGATTAATTTTATACAAAATCATAAAAAAGAAAAATTATATAAATATATTCTAATTAAAAAAATTAAAAAAGTTATATTAACTACATGAACATTGAGCTATACATCCATATCTGTTCCATTCAATCTTTGGGAAGGGCGAAGCTAACCGAGGGCGCCGTCTCTTTCACTTCTCATTCGCCTACTAATATTTGTGTTGCGGACACAATTGGCGAACTAAATGTTATCTTCAGACTAATTGTATAGAAGATTTGCTATTTCGCAATATGATAGATATCAATGTAAAAAGGTTTTTAATCCAGCAGCTTTTTCAGCAAAATGTAAGGTATTTGGTTAAGAGGAAATACCTAGCCTATATAAATTATTTTTGTCTATATAGTAATTTATTTATTGATATAATTCACTTAATGACTAGCGGAACCTATGGTACCTTCTTTGTATATGCTGGGAATTGGGATTCAAAGTTGAGAACACTTAGGTATTGTACACACTTAGGTACATATAATATTCGTACTCTGTTTTCAACTTTCCGCTAGAATGCGAGTTATTGTGGGTTAAGTGATGAAACTCAATGTACTTGGTCTTACCAGAGCTGAATAGACAAGTTGCGTTCAGCTAGATGTCTAAAGACCGTATAAAGGCCGTCAAAACATGACAGTTTGTGGGTTCGATTCCCGCTCGGGGAGAATGAGCGCGGTGTTGAGTTCCTCCACGCAACACGCATTGTCTAAAAATTGGGCGGTGCGTGGAGACAGGCGTGTCTTAGCTTTAGATTCCCACTGTCTACCCTGCTATATGGGGGAAATAGTGTGAAGCAATTTATTTATTTTTCATGAATATTATAATTAAATATTGCGTATTTATTGCCCATATTGTAAAATAGACCGAACATAGAAAGTCACTATATATATATATATATATATATATATATATATATATATATATATATATATATATATATATATATATATATATATATATATATATATATATATATATATATATATTTATATATATATATATATATATATATATATATATATATATATATATATATATATATATATATATATATATATATATATATATTGCATCTGAATAACCTACATCCAAATAAGAAGCACGCATTAGGTTCCATTTAACTCGGCTATTTTAAGGACGTCTTTCCAACCTTGATACCCTTGACTATAGTCCTTCGACCCGATTTTTCTGATACATTTTGTAATGTATTGTGTGAATATCACTTTATTTTTATATTTTCTTTGATCTTAAAACGTACATGTGGAAAATTAATATGTAGACAATCTTTTATCCGTTTGTCGCTCATTGTTAACGCAACTCCAGGTTTTTAAAACTAAACCGACCAAACGTCTTTTTACCGTAAAGCGAAAAAGAGCAGACCGAAAGAACGTAGTGTTAAGATATTCCATTACCCACTTTTAGAAGTTTTTTTTTGAGGTATTGCTCCTTGTCTCATATATATATATATATATATATATATATATATATATATATATATATATATATATATATATATATATATATATATATATATATATATATATATATATATTATATATATATATATATATATATATATATCACGCTTTATCCCGCATACATCTTTGTAGGCACAGATAACCTAGTGTCAATACCGTCAGTTCTCCCTTTTCGGCACGCATTAGAAACATTTCATATTCAGTGGAGGAACTCAATGCTGACTTTCTGAATCAAAAGGATTTTTTTTAAATTACACCTTGTAAATATCGAACCAACAACATTCGTGCTTAGTTGCATACAACTCAACTGCATCACGATAGTGTAGTTCTTTTTTTAATAAACACATTAAGAAGTTATAACGAATGGACGTAAAGTGAAAATTTAAGATTTTTGTTAAAATTAAATTATATTTTTTTATACTGACTACTCTTATTTCATGTAATAAAAAGTTTTTATGGTCCCTCCGGTGTTAAAGAATGGTTTACTTTAAGAAACTTTTCATATTAATATGTACTTCTTAAAGTATTATATAATTTTGTAATATTGTTTAATATTAGGTATATTATAATTATAAAAATATCGTGTCATTTTTGGATGCTTTTGCCAATTTTTATTATTTTTACATTAAAAGAAAAATATTATAGAAAACTTATAAAAAATGAACATAGCAGAATTTGGAGCTGCGCCTCTTGGAAACAGCCCAAGCGTCATTGAAACTTACAAGAAGTAGACTAAGAGATTCTCATCGTAGTAGATATGTGTACTGTGGGCTATTATGATAATATGGGCTATTAGGCTATACGTAAATCTAGTCGAAGTAGCTCTGAATATATCATGTGTCATACAAAAGTCTCAATTATTTATAATTTGACCAACCGGCCGAACACGTAGGTAAAAGTTAATTTTAAAATATGACACCACACCGTCGAAATCTTATGGATGTTTGACTTATCTTCATAATCAACTGACATAGCTTCTAAACAAGCCAATTTAAATTATACAGATATTTATTTTATTTGTATCTCTTTTCTCATTATTTCGATGGATTCGTCGAGATGAACATTAATACATACAAAAATATATTTTCTGTACGTAAACTAGATCTTTGACCAGTTTAAAACATTCTTGTGATGATATCATGGTCTACGTACGATTGTGGCAATTAGTGCATATAATTGCACAAACTGATTTATTTCATTAACAGAGCAGACAGACAGCGGTGTCTTGTTACATGTATACATACATACATACATATATGTATGTCGAATTAGTTGTATTTTGTCGTGGCTCAAGTAAGGTGGGCCTAACTGGCACGGAGGTTGTAGAGGAAATATTTACATATTAACATATTTTGAAAATCATGTACATATTTTCAATTTATATATATATATATATATATATATATATATATATATATATATTATATATATATATATATATATATATATATATATATATATATATATATATATATATATATATATATATATATATATATATATATATATATATATATATATATTTATATTTATATTTATATTTCTTTTTTTTTTCCTATGCTATATATATAATATGTATATATTTTTCTATACTAATTATACAGCAACTGCAACATATGCAAAAACTGCATAATGACATCGTAGCGCGTGCTTGTATTTGAAGTATAAACGTTTCCCCGCACTGGTTACTGTAAATGCAGTGCATGGGTGTTTTGATTGTAGGTGTTTACCGCCCACTAGCTGAGCAACTGATAACATCATTTTCTCTTATGTAGATTCTCTATGGAACGGCAGCAAACGTATATACATATTGTAGTTTTTAAATTGTTCGGTATAAATTTGCCAAGTGACATGGTACATATATATATTTTTTTTTATGTAATTTATATTTTTAAAGTATAAGATATATGATACTCTTTATTGTACACCAGATAAGTTATATAGAATACGGCGGCATTAATTGATTGTTTACTTATACTTTTGATTTATGTGTATCCCGCATATAGCAGGGTAGGCAGAGGGGACCCACTGTGAGGACATGTTTGTTGAGTGTCGGTAATTAACGCGGAGCTTTGTCTTTTTACCAAAGCGAGGAAAATTCAAATATTTCATAATCTCCGAGTGAGAATTGAACCTACAACCGTCGGGTTTACCGTCAAACGCTATGCCGCTGCGCCATTACGACCTCCGCTGTATGGTATCTAGACTGATTTGACTTTACTGTCTTTTCTTTAGTCAGTTTTGCCCAACTGCCCCTAAATGGCGCCAAGAAACGATTATCCAACAAATAGGTATATACTATTAAGAACTAGCTAATAAACCATTAAAATTAAGAAAATGAAATATGTAATGATGAGAAGTTATTACTGAAAACGTCATAAATATTCCCTTTCACTCGGCTTTAACTCCTCGTGTCTAGAAATTCACAGCAACATAACCGCTTTATATATGTTCATATAATACATATATATTACATAGCGTCAGTTGACTTAAATAGACGATGAGAACAAAGCTTTAATGTTCTCTGAAGTTATAAATACTGCGTTTTGATGCAGTTACCAGAGTAGAGGAGAAGTAAAGGTAAATACAGATATATGACACATGTTGCGACGTTTCAGAGGAATGTTTAGTTAATTCGAACGAAGGGTATTAGGGTGCGGTTGTAGGGACTGTTGAAGCGATACATTTAACTTAATTACTATTTTACTACATTTTGAAGGTATAGTATATTAGTAGAAGGTATTGTATAATCAGTTTTTGGACATAAACTGTCGATTTCAGCTTGACTTGTCTTACGGCCGGTTTCAATAACTTACTAACATTTAACAATCTGTTAAATTAGCTACCGTCAGTAGCTGAAACGTCAAATTTGCGTTTCAATAAAGACGGATAGATCGGAATTTAAATCTTTAAGTTAAATCTATCTTTGGGAGTGCCAACCGCTTACCGGAGATAGATAGATCCATACAAACTAAACGTAGAGCGTTTCAATAACTTACTGGCAGTTAACTTTAGTTTGTTTTAAATGTCATCTGTCAATAAATTTATATCCATAGAATTCGGGCGATTATATCCGTGGGTTAAAGATTAAATGCCTATTTAATAAAAATTATAGCTTTGTTTAGTGATGAAAGTGATAATAAGATGTATGAGGCCGGTATATTTTATTCTGCAGCAAATACAGAACCTGCAGAAAGTATAAAGTATAATCGCACTAATATTATATTGTATTTTTAGACGCTTAATTTACATTTAGATTCAGACTAAACTAGAACTAAAACTAGTGTTGATGATTTGTTAATAAAAGTACTACCATATTTGAGAGTAAGATCGGTATCGGTAAAAAAAAGTTCTATGATATGTTATGTTATAATCCTAATCGTGCCTCCTGCCTAATGATTGCATATGATTTAAGGAAGTATTTTGGTATAACCAACTTGGTTTTTGAAAATTTGATGTAACCTGAAGTAGAGATAACGGTGGAGCACTCTGAAAATGACCCAGTTGACAGAGTAGCTCACCAACATCGTATTGTTAGACTGTATGAACTGAACAGCTAAAACATTATATGTTAACATAGTAAATATATTATGCTAACTAATCAAGGACTTTTTTTCAGATATATGAAATTATTATACAAATTGAAGTTCTAAAAACGATATATAATATCAAATGTGTATTAATGATAAACGAAAATATATCTGCATTAAGAAGAATTTTAAGTTATGGATATATTAAAAAAACAAGGAGCATATATGTAGTTTTTTTATTTATTCACAAATATAAATACAAAATAATTATAATTGCTAGTGCTTAATCTATTTTTTTACTTTGTAATTCTGTTGTTTACTTTCAAGCACCACTTTTCAACCTTTTAATTCAGCCTGCTCATTTTAAATCCTTATCTCTCTGTGCTCTTTGGACTTCCTCCGAAAGCTTCCTGCGTTAGTTAACTGTAAAAATATATATTATATAACCTATATTTAAATAGTATTTTGTTAATTTCCTTTACTACTCATGCTAAAAAAATTAAAGAAATACAAACTTATTAATAAGACAATCAAACCCATTAATCTTGCTTCATTTGCCTTTTAAATGCCATTATTAAACGATAAATAAAGCAAATATTAGATTCAGAAGTGATGACTTTGTGCATGGAAATCTAATCGAGCAGGAGAATAATGCTCTTTGGTCAGTCTCAGCGCCTTCGCCCAAATCTAAAAATAAATAGTAATTTTTAGGCATGAACGACAAGAATAAAACTATTTGTTCCAATGATTATCAAAAACACTGAATGAAATTGACAATTAAAATTAAAACAATATACAATAGGAAATACTTACTAGATCAGCCATCTTTTATGCTAAATGCTATTTATATTTGATATTCCAATTTATATCCATTAAAATCCACTTTTAAATACACAATACGCCGCCACCGTCATCTGCTGTCAAGCAAATGGCAAATGTCAATGTGCGTTTTATTGCTTCAGAATTCGTACTTTAACATGATTTAACTTATTAAATCTACATCTTTATTCAACATATTATAAATATATATGTTAAAGAAGAATAATAAAACTTTTACATAAATCTTCATATTAAAAAGAAATTAAAAAATTTATGATATTAATCATACAGCCGTATTGTTATATGCATAAACGGAACGCTTCGGAGGGAACCGTTAACCAAAGATATCGAGTTTATCCGTGTCTAACTAAAGTTATCGTTACATACTTTTGTTATTGAAACGACGGTAACAGATAGATTAAAGTTTGACAAAAACTCTGGTATGTATCTCGGTTTATCTGTTAGTATGTTATTGAAATCGGCCGTTAGTGGATCGATCAAGTTATTTCTTTGGATTGACAATGTTCAGACATTCTTTAGATTGACAATGTGACAGATTCTTGTTACCCCGTTCTGGTTAGAAATGTAGCGTTATTTTCAATTGTAACTTAACATTATCTTTATAAAAGTTATTATAACTTTTAAGCAATTATATCTTTTTATATTCACTAAACTCCAAGCAATTAGCTTGCGCTACTGTCACAACCTAAACGTTTGGACGTTGCGTGAAAAACAAAAGAAATCGTTTGACCCACATAGCGCGGACAGGCGTCGAGTGAAACAGTTTAAATATAGTTCAGACTGGAACTTCTATTGCATGGTGTCTGATGGACATTTGAATGAGCAAAAGTGCATCAAATCTAAATTTGTATTAAATTTAGATTATATCAATATGCCAAAGCGTTATAGATAAAAAAAATTAATGTGAGATTTCACTAAGAGTGTCTCGATACTAGGTTGTCTCTACGTACCGTGCTTTCTGCGGGATAAAGCGTGAAAGTAAAGAAAATAAACAATTTGTTTCCAAATAAAAATTAAAATAAGTAAAAATAGAATGCATCCGTTAGTTGAAATATTTAATTTTTTAGAACTATAATTGGCTCGTCATAGGGCGCAGCGGCACAGCGTTGAGCTCCGCCACTCATCACCTCATGTAAACACAAGTTTCCTTTGCCTGCACCGCTATACGCGGGAAACAGTGTGAAACGAAAAAAAAAAAAAAGAAACTACAATTTCGATACAATTATTATCGTCAATTTGTATTTTGTTTAAGTTTTACTATCATTTTATCACATAGTAAAAATTAACCGGCGTATCTAATTCGAAGATTTCTTACAATTTCTAATATTATGTAAGGTATCGGCGATACACGCGTCCGCTTCACGCCTCTGATACGGTTTAGATAATTAAACGCTTGATGCCGCCGCGGTGTAGTTAGTATGGGACTAAGTAAGATGAGTGTTGCTTCAAATCCAACTGAGGAAATATTAATACTAGCTTTTGGTATTGCCGTCACCGTCACCAAACTCACCAATACCTTTAAATAGGCAGGAATGCTTTACTAGATTTTTTTTATATAACTTCAGGCTGTATCCAGCATTTGGCAGGTACATAGAGGGAACCTAGATTAGCCTTTCGAGATATTGCGTGTTAAGTGGCAGAACTAACCTCGCAATTAGTTTTGTTACCATATTTCTTATGAAAATGATTGAATTAGGTCAAGATAAAATTTTTTAGTCAAGACTAAGGTAACATCACAGGCAGTTTTTAAGAGCACCCAAAAGAATTATGTACATACTAATAAATCTTCGAATTTACTGTTGGGAGTGCGTCTTAATGTAAATGCGATTGTTACTGGTTCGAATCCCGCTCGCGGCAATCAGTTATTTCCATTTTACCGCTCTAATTAGATCGAGCAGCATCAAGTTCCGTCACTCAACACAGAATTTTCCAAATCAAGGCGGAGTATAGAGAACTAAGTATCCCGACAATCGGTCCTCTTGGACCACAGAAGCTAAAAACAATAGCGCTTTACGACTATAACGTTTAACTTTTTTTTATTATTATTACTTAACAGTTCTTTTTTATTAGACTGTTGGAAAATATGAAGCTTAAATTAAAGGTATGCATATCATATTTTCATTTATGAATTTCCGTATAAATGATAAAATTCATATGGTAATTTACATGGGGGTTAGAACTATTCGACATACTTTCATTTTATGGTGCAATATAATGCTAGTTGGCTTAGTGTACCTTAGTTTCTTTTTAAAATAAACATTTATCAAGGATTATGTTTTTTTGAACGCGAGTGAATCTCTGAACTACCAATCGGCATTGATATGTTTTTTCTTAAGCTTCACGCTGTATCCCGCGCATAGCAGAGAAGGTACAGGGAACCGTAGGTAGAAGAAACACTACGGTGTACGAGTGGCGGAGCTCAACGCCGCGCTTTGCCTTTTTTATATAAAGCCATATCCCCGAAGAGGGCTTGAATTAAAAAAACTGACTCTAACACTATAGAACAACAAAAGACGTTCAAGTGACATAAGACAAGTGTCTTATATCATTTTGAACGGCAATTTTTTTTATATTGAATAAATATTTCCTTAAATTTTTGTTGAGATATTGTAATTGTGTATAAAAGTATTACTTAGTAATAAATGATTAGTTCATAATTTCCTTAAATTCGACCAAGTCAAAGATAGAGATAACATTTACTATAGCAAAATATATTTAATTACATTTGACCTGGAGCGTAGCCGCTCTGGTACAATGGGTTACTGTATAGTAATATAGGCTTCTTCCATAAATGGACTATACATCCCATAAAGATTTTTTTAAAATCGAACTTGTTCTTGAGATTTATATGTTCAGCCATACAAACTCTTCAGCTTTATAATATTAGTTACTATAAATTAGTTTCCATTCGGAGATATTTCAAGATACAAGGTAGAGCATAATTTTAAATCTTTTAACCGTTTCCAAATTAATCGCTTGTCATAAAAATGTCAAACGAAACTTTAACTTAACCCTCTTTAGTAATCTTGTGCCATTTTACGTCATTCCTTTGTTTTGACCAAACAAACCCTTTGTTTCAAGCACAAAGCCTCGCTTACTTTCGCTTTCCTGGAAACACTTAAAATGACAACTGCCACCGTAAGCAAATCAACCTGTGAGGTTACCAGTATTGCTAGCCTATCGAAAATTTTCCCCATCCATTACTCGTATTATTTAATTATCTATTTTAAATTATAAGTAATATCAAAATTATGTGAGGAATTCATTATACATATTTTTTTCCGCTTTTTTCACAAATTATAGTACCTACAATATGTATAATATTAACACACACTTCTAAATATATAAATTAAGTAACTAATTTCCTTGAATTATTATAATAGTGTTATAATTGAAACCATTATTTAAGTACACAATTATATATATTATAATATAAAATAATCCTTTAATTGTGGTAAAACCTCCAATCTTGCAACACTGTTGCGGTCACAACCATCTGTTATGAACGACATATGGCGCGCTTTTTTACGGTGTTACGATTTGTTTGTGTTGCCATCCTTTACCCACTTTTTGATATATATGTAATGTTTGCGTGTCCTCTCTGTCTCTCCCTGTTCTCCTTCAAGGTGCAGGGTAATTGAAATTGAACACTGCATGCGGGCGAGTGAAAGGCTCAAACCATAGATCAATCTTTTACGTTTAATGGCAATGACACAAGGTTGTTATTGTTTTTTTTTGTTGCATTCTCTTATCAAGATAATAGAATTATAAGTCACTCCGTCTCACTTGCTTAGGTCAGATACATTCATATAGGTCACTGAATCTTATACAATACTTAGGTCACTGAATCTTTAAATAAATTTAAAAAAAAACCTCAGCGTTTACTTAGATGTGTGTCAGCTGCGCCACAATGGTGTTTACTTGATAAATTGCGATAGTTGATAGTTTCTTTTTCATCTTCGTACATGCAAGCGCATAGCTTAATTGACTGGAACATTTGGACGGTATCCAAGAGGCGCGAGTTAAAGTCTTACTACATTCAATTTTTGTTATAGAATTGAGGCCATCGTGGCGCGGACTGTAAACACAACGGTTATGGGTTCCTGGGAATATTAAAAAAATCATTCCTCCGAGTGATCGTGTCGGATTTTGGCCGGCGTTGAGTACCGCTACTCAGCATTGTGTAATGTAGTCTGTCAATCTACACCGTTGGTAAAATTAAATATATATATGATTACTTGACGAACTTTCTTTTTCTCAGTAACAAAGGCTCGTATCTATATAATACATACATTTGAACTTTTTTGTTAGAACAACATCCTTACCTCTTTCTCTATACCTTCCCACAACTTCATTTCGTTCCCATGCTGGTTCTATATAATCATAGACCGTGAATCATTTATATGTATGAATAATATGACATGTTTAGTCCGTTTCCTTTTAAAGTTTTGATTTATTTGATTTTAATAAGTAAATTACGACGACTGCTGTTTACTAATTTTTATGACAAAAATTATTAATTTGTTTTATAGATATGTTGGATGTGTTATTTTGATGTATGGACTTTTATTACGTAACGTAATTTTTGAAATGTATTACAATTAATGAATACTATAAAAATTGTCCACTAATGTACTGCACCGACTCTAGATATTTCCCTAAATTCAATAATTTAGACATAAACTTTAGAGTAGATTACATAATTCTTAAATTAAAGTAAAATAAATAAATAGCTTCACACTATTTCTCGCATAGAGCAGCGTAGACAGAGGGAATGTAGTGTTAAGACACTCCGTTCTCTACTTTCCGCCCAATTTTGAGACAAAGAAATTCAATTGTGTGAATGATGTGATGGAAAGTGATCTGTTCACTAAATTCGAATGCAATGAATAAACATATGCCATTTCACGCAGTTCAGTTTTCTTGACATTGTTTTATTTATTCTATTTTTATTTTTGACTTGAGAACATAAACATTGCGTGTTGAGTGACGAAACTCTACGCCGCGCTTTATATACCAGAGATATCTAAATTATTTCTCCAAGTGGAAATCGAACCCGCGACCAGCCAGACGCTGTCCCACCGCGCCACGACGGCCTTAATTAATAATATTCTATACATCGCTATCACACAACGAAAAAATAATTTCCAAAGGCATTGAATCTTTTCATTATGTCTTTAAGACTACATACACAAGATTACTATATGCATTCTAGATACGTTTCCAGGAACTCCGACATGGTATAGGACCCACCTTTATTGTGTTACGGGACCAAGGCAGTTACAGCAATAAATAATATATAATAACACATATTATCGCTGCAAATGTCATGGCATGGCAGTCGCCAGTCCTGTCTAGGTCATTTTAAAACTATTAAATTGAATACTCCTTTACGATGCTGTACGACTGCCTCTAATTACTTTAGTTTTACGACCGGAGAGGTTTGATTATTAATAGTTATAATTTTAATTGGCGTGGATCTTAAATGAAATGGATGAGTGTACGCAGATTGCATTTGTTCCCATTAAATTATAGGGAGATCTACACAGTCTCTATAGACCAGTAATAGTCAAAATCAAAAATCAAAATATTCTTTATTCAAATAGTAGCCTATACAAGCACTTTCGAATCGTCAATTAACATATCAGTATTTTCAGTCCTATTAGAAGCTACCACCAGCTCGGAGAGCAGGTCTGATGAGAAGAATATGAAATATAAATCGAACCCACGATCATCGCATGAATAGTCTAACATATATAAATGGCTTACAATTAAATATGACAACAATATAAATGTAATATCTTCAAACACGAACATAGCAACACAGGTATTCGCCAAATCCCCACGAGACCCCACTTGTATCCTACATTTAATCCTGCGATAGGCGAGCAAGCAAAATAACCGTAAAACATCAAAATACCTTTCCGCTCATTATCAATGACATGACCGGACAGGCGTAAAATCGTTATAAAACCGACGTAACGCCGCCCAAACGAGAATAGGTCCTATTCCCAAAGTGTTCGTGATGAATATACAACTTGGCTCAGTTCGTGTAATTTTATAGTATCAAGGGGTCGATTGTACCGAAAACAATACTTTTCTGCTTTTATGGTGTCTACAGTATTTATTACGTCACTATCGAGACTTCGTATGTAATCAATTTATCAATCGATTCGTACCACTAGAGTGGAGTTTGAATCGTGCTCTACCATTTGTCAGATTTAAATGTCACATGGCGTTGACAAATTTGTTGGTATTATGAGATCGCTACTCCAAGCATACAGGCTATAATAATTAAATTGAGGCTATTGTAGTGCAGTTGCAACTTGTCTGACTGTATACTTTGGATATGAGTTCAGTTTGCAGGTAAAATGCTATTTCACACTAAAGAAAAAGTATTTACGTATATAAAAATTTTCGGAGGGAACTCAAACCCATTCCCTACGCTTCTTGGAGCCCCCTTCTTGGAAACCGTCCAAGTCTCGTATATATTTTCCTGGTCTGCTTAGGTAGAATGGTAAATTGACGTCCGCCATGTAATATTTTCAGTCTATTTTGTAGCTTTGAATTTGGTATATCTACACTAACTTTTACCTGCGTCTTGGCTCCCGTAGACAAATGGAGATAAGTAAGATTTATGTACGTCGATTCAAAACGCATAAGGTAAACTAACAGACCAGCAGGTATAGTGGTTCAATCGAAACAATTGACCTGATATAATATAGCCTTCCACAATTAATGGACAATCTAACGCCATAAAAACATTTAGTTCCAACCAGCTATTCCTAAAATAAGCGCGTTCAGCCAAAAATCGATAACTTTAAAATATTAGTAATAGAACTTCAACAATGAATATCGCGGTACATAAAAAAGCTCATTAATAATCCAAATGGGTCAGATTCCTAGAATATCTAGATATTCATCCAGATCGTATCAGATAGGTAATTATAGAACTTATTACACACAAGTGTGGTGGCCACCTGCGACATTGTCACACACTGCGATAACACATGTGGTAACGTAAGCGGAAGCGTATACGCGTTGTTCTCATTGTATACGATTCCTAGATGGACGAGGATTTTGACGGATAATTTTCTTTAGTACATTGAACACTTTCCATTCAAGTTTTTTTTTTTAATATAAGAAGTTTATAGTTGCTAATTGGTTCAGACGTATTTTGATATTGAAAAAAATTTTAATTTGATCAATAAAATCGATCGAAACAGTACCTTAGACCTTCTCACCTTCACTGACATACATGTAAATTGTTTTTTTTAACTTCACACTGTATGCCACATATAGCAACTCTGTTATGTGACAGAGGTAACCTAGTGTTGAGACACTACGTTCCTCGCTTTCCGCTCAATATTTTAAAATCACTGTTTGTTCGTTTATTATTTGTTTGTAACGTACTACCAAAGATTATATACACTATATATACGACATCTATGTAAAATGGAAACACACTCATATTTCGGAGACAAATCTTTTAAAATAATTCACGCGACCCCATGCGCCGTCCGGGTAGTTTATTAATTACCGAACATTATTATACCACTGAATTGGTCGCTCAACGACACCATTAATATAATGTAATTTTAGAATTCCGCACTATGATTTACTTAATAAAATGTCTAAGTGTATATTTGAGCGGCTAATTTTTAATATAAGTAAATTTAGATATATTTTTAATATTAATTGAGTAATTTTTATTGGGAAATTTTTTATTTTGGAGGTAATAATAAAACAAAACCTCTTCGAAGACTTAAGGAAATGTAAGTGCGTTAAGTTCCACCACATAACGCCGTTTCGAAATGGTATACGAGAGCAGAGTGTCTTCACTCTAGATTTCTTCAACGTGGAGCTAAAAAATATACTTTGAATCTTATATTATCCGTACTGTGCTAGTAAGGACGGTGTTAATGTAATTTTTTTGTAATATATTTTCTTATGTAAAATTAAGTGTGGGATCCCGCCACTGAACACGCTATATCAATAATTTGGCGAAAAGTGAAAGCGTTATGACACTAGGTTCCATCCACCTATCCTGCTATATGCGGGATACAACGTGCAAGTGAAAAAAAATCTAAATGTACAGATCTATATGCAATTGCTATGAAAAACGACTCAAGGACGTTTGACCTCAAGTCGTTTTTCATTGCCAGCAGATGCATGAGATGCATTTCACACAATATGCAAATTATATATATATATATATATATATATATATATATATAGATATATATATATATATATATATATATATATATATATATATATATATATATATATATATATATATATATATATATATATATATATATATATATATATATATATATATATATATATATATATATATATATATATATATATATATATATATATATATATATATATATATATATATATTTAATTTGGATTTTGAAATAACAAGAGGTTGAGGGCACCATAATTGATGCTATGAATATGTATATATGTATATGTATTGAGACACGCCATTGACAAAAATCTCGGTTGTATAAAGTTTCCCATGGAAATAAAAATACATATTTCTCGTATATGGAGTATATGTATATAATTACTTATTTTAATATCTTTTAAAAAGTTTTATTTAAACACTCGTATGTTGTTTTCGTGATATCTTGTTATTGAGCTGCTATTTTATATACCTGTGTGATAAACATTTTCCATTGACTTATAAAAATGTAAGAATTAGAACATCTGACAAAGGACCATTTTAGCTAACTAAAATCTAAACTAAACTATAAGAAATTAAGAATCGCCACTTTTTGCAATTTTATTGGTGTGGTGATCAGTTTTAATAATAAATATTAATAATTCAGACTACCATGGCTCAGTGGGGCAGTGTTTAACAGTCAATTATTGCGAGTTCGATCTCATAATATCTCAAATTGGGTGAAAAAGCGAGAACGAAGTGTGACTAGGAGAGTTTGTCAACAGATTGTGAATGGAAGTAGCGTGGTAAAGTCTTAAAGTCTCATTAAAACTAAGAAATTAGAAGAAACGATGGATAAAACGCAGAATTTACGGTGCTCTTCTCTTCTCTTCTTCTCTTTCAGTTCTTCTTCTTTGAGTAAACATGTAACAAAAACGTATAAGTATTTGATTAATCAAACCTAACTTCTACATTATACGTACATTGAACGCATTACTTGCTTATTATTAAAGAAAGCGTAGTTCCTCTATAATGACAAAGTTCAACGTTCAACGGTCAAAGATGTTACAAAAAATTTGAGCAAAATACAACAACGTCTAATGATTTTCAAGTAAAAACAAACAAAAGCATTTAAAACGTAAACTCAAAATTTGTAGACTATCATTTCTTCAATGGAAATATGTAATAAGTAATTACTGGAGGGTTCAAAAGTTCTGTTTGCTTAGCTTTAACAATAAACGTGTTACGTTCACTGTGCTGTACGCCTAGCCTACCTACAGTAGGTGACAGATCATTAATTATCCCCTGCGTAGACTTGACAAGTCGTCACATGGGATATACGAATAAACAAAAAATATATATATATATATACAACTATACATTCTATACAATACGAATGTAGACTTTAAAACGATGGCAATAGGCGGTTATGATTTCCAAAACGAACTAAACTTGCAACGTATCGTAGCTTTTGATACAATTTTTTTTGGTACACAGCATGATGCGAGTCATCGACCGCGCACTTTTTGTTCCATAGTCTATTTTGTGCTGTAATTTTCAATACGTTATACATAGTAGCATGTGTTTTTGCTATGATAATTAAAATCTAATGTATGTATGTATGTTTGTGTTGATAGTAAAATAATATAATTTAATACCAAATGCTAATTACTAGCTGTATACCTAAATAGAGAGAGCGTCAGTAGTAAAATCTTTAAAATGCTCAAAATCCATAATATAATATATTTTTTTAAATTATATCTATTACCAATCTTCTAAATTTAAATCATTAAAACACAATGTAAACTCAATTCCACAAATAAAACAGGTGTGAAAGTAAATCAAATCTAGCTTCAATAGAACATTCCAATGCGTAAAATGAAGACCGGACGCTCTTTATTATTTACCTACAATTAATTTGCTCTGGATTAGAAACTCGATCGTAGTCAATTTAATATATTACTTCATCGACTCTGTTAAGAGACGTAGCTTAGTTTCTTAATAGATTCGATAAAGCAATCTTAAATATCTACAATTTGTGTAAGATATCTGTAGGTATATCGAAAATAACATAAAATCGCGAATTTTTAGGATTATTTAGGAGCTGTTTTAATATAAAGTCATCTATAGGGATGTCACAGCGTCTTGATTGTAAACGTATTAGTTACATAAGCTTAATTTATCTAGCTTATATAAGCCTAATACGCTGTCTAGGGAATGAATTACCTCCATTTCTCCCGCCCTGCCAGGATGCAGCGCGGCGTTAATCTCCGTCGACACGTATTGTCACAAACTTGGGCGGAAAGTGGAGAACGGTGTCTTGACACTACTTAATCTCTCCTTATTCTGTCATATGCAGGGTAAAACGTAAAGTTGTATATACATACTATACAAGATTCTTATTACGTACTTAAAACATATATTAACAGAGAAAAATCAATTAAAAACTTAAATCGATAACAATTGTTTCCAACTTAATAATTTTAAAAGCTTCACTTAAATTACAAGATATGTGGACAATTTTTTTTAAATCTTCTACATATTAATTTGTCATTATAGAAGAATTTGTAAGTAGTCGTATGTATAACAAGTTCGCATTATAAACATGAATGGCACGACAATTAGCCGGCCCTCGTCCTGAGATATCGCCACATGTCTCGTCCATTGATTAAGACAGGAAACGATTCATTAAGCAGCCAATGAATGACTTCATGACTTAACTCAACTGTTGTCAAACTTCTAACGTTCAATTTTTTTTATATTTATTTTACTTCACATATCTATCGCTTGTAGGAGAGGGCAGAGAGAATATAAAATTTGACAAATTTAAATTTGTTATTATTTTTTTGCCACATTTTTGTTTTAAATTAGTACGAAAACAATGGATTTGGACAAAAAAAGTACAAATATATACATATATGAATCACTTACGGTTCGTATTTAACAATGTCGATTTTAAATTAGATTATAATTATATGCCTGACACATCTCTGTGTATTTAAGATTGTTATCTTACGTTATGGGAAAAATTATAATATTTCAGAGGCCGTCGTGGCGTAGCGGCACAGCGTGTGACTGTATGCGCGACGTCTGTGTGTTGGAGTTCCACTCAGGGGAATGAATTATTTAATTTTGTGCGGCGATGAGTTCCGCCACTCCAGGGTCTTTAAAATCGAGGGACAAGTGGAGAGCGAAATGTCTTAACACTAGTTTCCCTACGGCTGATACTTAAAGAATTTAACGCAGTGGGGCTTGAACCATCAAGCACTCTGACCTTGCAATGCGTTCTTAAGCTGCGTCGAAATTCTTATATGCTTTTTACAACTTGTTACTTTGTTAGCATCTGTGTAGGGAGATACAGACGAAATTTGGCAAAAGTCAATGCTATTTTATAAAATATTTTGATTATTTTTAAGTTGTATCCACACGTAAGGATAGAAAAATGCTTAAATAAAACCTTTAAATATTTTTCTAATCTAAGTGTAGATTAACACTTAAAAACATTCCCTATGTCTGCCCTGCTACATGCGGGATACAGGGTGAAGCTATTCTAATAATATTCTACATTACAAACTTTAAGTAAACAAGCATTTATTATTTAATCGTAAATAACCTAGAACTATATAATCTAGACTTTAGAAGCAAAAATACGCAATAAAATAAATGTTAAATGTTTTAGAAATACTTTTATCTGTTATTTTGTTTAAAAAAGTAATTTATGTTCAATGTATGCTAATACCTAGCCTTATTATACAGCCCATTTGCTACCCTTTGTGTGTGACTAATAAATTACATCGGTATCACTGAAAACAAACAAAATTTTGTATGCAGCCAAATATTGGGAAACACTGCCTTAGCAATCGTATAGCTTGATAACAGCTGGCTGGCGTTTTGGCACATTCGTACGAATTGTTAATTTTGTTAATTAGTTTATAGAAACGTGGTAATTATTATTAGGTACATATTATATATATATATATATATATATATATATATATATATATATATATATATATATATATATATATATATATATATATATATATATATATAAGAGAATTTATATTTTAATAACATGCTAATGTTTTTTTTTCATGAACAAGATGGACAATGATTTTATGATGTTATTTATCAATCTCCAAAATTCTGAACCAAACATCGTCTTTTTCGCTTCGCAAAATAATTACAAGTTAATTAATACCCACTTTTATATATACATTAGTATACACATTGAAGCTAAATTAGAGCCGTTTAAGCGTTCCGGGAACGCGCCGAAATTGTAGTAATTTCCTTTCTTGGGATGACAAATAATGGGCTAAATGACGGGACAAAGCGAACGGACGCTGATATAGCCAATTGGCAAAGTGAAAGATGAGATTTTAAAATAATATCGTTTGACAACTGACTTCTTGAAATAAGGTTTCTGATTTATCTCCGACGTTTGTTCTACTTTATTCATTTCTGACTTTAGCGTAATCGTTGTGTAGTTTTTTTTATCTTTTTAACTTTTTATTTAAATCAAGAATATTTAAAATATGGGAAGAGTTCTTGATTTATTTTAATAAGTTCTGTAGTTTTTTAGATATAGGTAGGTATATAGGATAGGGTATACAATGTCAGCATATCTTTAGATGATATGTATATTATTACAATTTTAAAAAGTCGTTAAATAAATTTTGCAAATAACTGCAATATATATCATTTTGAAACAAGTACAAATCTATATATTAATACGTGAAGCAAAAACTTTGGACCCTTTTTAAAGAAAATAGCGCGGATGGAGGAGTATGAAATTTGGCACACTTATAGTTTATGTGTAGGACAAGTGCAGAACGCTAATATTTTTTAATATTACACACACTGCCATATGTTGAACAGTATAACTTTTGTATAAAGTGACATACACGTTGCTATGGCAACGCGTGTTTCACGCGTCATGGGGTCCGCTAGAATAAAATAATAAATAAAATTATAAAAAAAAATTGTACTTTTAATTAAAGTTTGTACTAAGAAAATAACAAATACAGGTACATATTTTTCTAAGGAAATCCGCATACTAGTAGTACTAAGCTGCGGAATATGATTGCCATTCAAGCTAACACCGTATGCCATCCCCTTACAAGGTGAACTTTAAAACTAATTCAAGTTCAAGAGAATTTCGTCATAATAGCTGTCAAACAGATCCAATCGCTTTTATTGTGCCAATGATGTATCATCGATCATCTCTGTATTCCTATACATTTTGAATAAAGAGGCCGCCGCGGCGCAGCGACACAGCGTCTGACTGTAAACGCGACGCTTGTGGGATCGATATCCACTTGGGGAGAATGAATTCTATCATTGCCTCGGTGTGCAACAAATTGCGGTGTTGAGTTCCGCCACTCAACGCGCAATGTTTCAAAATTGAGCGGTGCGTTGAGAACGAAGTGTTTTAACACCAGGTTCCCTCTGTCTAGCCTGCTATACGCGGGAAACAGCGTGAAGCAATTTTTTTGTAGAATTAGTCACGTAACACCTACAGATGCGTTTTAGTACTAGGTCATTTAAGTCTCTGCTGAATGTCAATTAAAAAATAAACATAAGATTTAGTTGTAACATACTATAGTTTCGAGCTAATATGAGTATGGGAATTGTACTGAATACGGCTAGTTGTAAGGCAATTTTTTTTTACCATGATGTAAGCGGGGTCGATGGCCCACCTGTTACTTTTTTTTATCGTCTGGCTTATGGCTGGCACTGGCTTAAGCACTCAGTTTTTATTACAAGTTATTACTTATTGATTTATGTTGCGGTATTGAGGTATAGCAGGTAGGTAATAGCTATACGTGTTGTTGCTACCGATTCTGTTCTGTGCCTTGAGATACTTTTTCAATATAAGGTCATTGTGGCGCAGCGGTACAGTTTTTGACTGTAAATGCGACAGTTGTCGGTTCGATTCCCTCTCGGGGGAGTTAATTATTTCCACGCTCTGCTAAGATGCCAAAGGAACGAAGCGTCTTGATACTAGGTTTTCTCTGGACATCCTAGGAAAAGGGTAAAGTTCTTTTTTTAAGGAACGCAATAGTTTACTACTGAAAATGATTGTGAGTTTAATTTCATACATTGTACTCAGGTAATTAAAATGGGCTGATATTTGCATAAAACAAATCTTTTGATGACACATATATATATATATATATATATATATATATATATATATATATATATATATATATATATATATATATATATATATATATATATATATATATATATATATATATATAAAAATTTATTATGTTGATAATTAAAACAAATTATGACACAACTTAGCGGAACATATGTTCAGTGAAAGGACAGATGAATGTTTGGCTTGTATGCCATTTATTGGTATCATCTACATTAACGGTGATTGTGGATTCGAACCAAGGAATATAACCTATAACCCATGTATATATATATATATATATATATATATATATATATATATATATATATATATATGTATATATATATATAAAAATTTATTATGTTGATAATTAAAACAAATTATGACACAACTTAGCGGAACATATGTTCAGTGAAAGGACAGATGAATGTTTTCCTAATGATTTCTTGTATGCCATTTATTGGTATCATCTACATTAACGGTGATTGTGGATTCGAACCAAGGAATATAACCTATAACCCATGTATATATATATATATATATATATATATATATATATATATATATATATATATATATATATTATAATATATATATTATATAATATATATATATATATATATATATATATATATATATATATATATATATATATATATACATGGGTTATTTATAGATATAGACATGCATGATCTCCGATCTTTCATAAAAAAAAATCCTATGAAGTATTAACTGCTTAAAAAACGTAATGTTAGGGTATATAATAAGGGATCAGGACATTGGCGCAGTTGTGGCGCAGCTGGGACGATATGATGATTGTTGGTTTTGTACCTGGAATAAGTTGGTATAGAGGAACATTGATATTCAAACTAATTCCGCCCTCAGCTTCGATCGAATACGATTATTTCGATATTTCTCGTTTTAAAGGCACGAAAATTCTTTACGAAGAAAATGTCCTTGCGATTTCAAATTATTTTTTTTACATATATCTTTCTCTGGAAGTACTTGTGTTAGCCAAACAAAATAGTTTTTTTTGTATTTCGCCATATTTTGTAAATAATTTTAAATTAAATAAGAAATAACATGAAGGAATCTTTTCAATAAAAGCACCTACAGACGTAGGTAAGACCTACACATGTACATTGCAAACTGAAACTAATCTAAAAGCTAAAATCAAATGAATATAAAACAGTTATTTCTGTACATTTTATTTTGTATCTAAGATTGTTATTGGTAGAAAGATCTCGTCTACGCTCGTGGGCTTAATTCAAGTGCACTTTTACGACTTTTAAAGTGCCATTACAGGGATGGGACGGCAAATTTAAATGCGCCTTGTGCTCCTAAATGAGGTTTACATACATATATATTGAAAAATTCGGGCAGGAATAATATATGTATATAAATAAAAATGTAAACGTACATTTCTGCGAAACAGCAAATCTATAAATGGCTGGTCCGTCTGGAAAAGTACTTGAAATTAAACGATTCTTTGACAATATCTAATAATATCTCTTTTGATAATATTCATATTGAGATAAAAGACAAGGCATAATATAAGGCGCCCACCACTAACGTTCAATCTCTATTTACTCATATATTCTATAGAATAATACGTAAGGCCGTCATGGCGCAGCGGCACAGTGTCTGACTCTACCTGTACACGATAGTTGTGGGTTTGATTTCCACTTGGTACAACGATTATTTCATTTTCTCGCTCAGGTAAGAAGACTAAGCGCGGCGTTGAGTTCCGCAATGTCTCAAAATTGGGCGGTGCCTGGAGAATGGAATGTCTTAACACCAGGTTCCCTCTGTCCAGTCTGCTGTATGTAAGAAATAAATCATAATTATTAATGAATATATTATTGTTTCAGAGCAATTGAAGTGTGGCTGAAAACTGGACGAAGACATAGTGAGATACTCGACGAGCAGAAGAACAGCGAGGGCCAACTAAGACGTCCTGGCTCTACAATTATATTTTGGCTCAAATGTGAACAGGTATGGAAATTATACTTGTATTACTTTTTTTTTAAACTTATTATTATTATTATTAAATAAAATAAAAAGTATAATATTGTATGACACTAATAGACATCCATTTCAACAATCTTCATTTGAATATTTGGCGGACGGTGACCTGCCTCCCACTTGATGCATCTCCATAAATCGTCGTAATTCCTTGGGCACAACATGGATGTGGTAAAGCTAAATCTGTGGAAAGATTTGCACCGATTCACCAACGCTTTTTACGTTATTACGCAAGTTGAGAATTTTGACCCGCAAAAACATATAGGTATATGCTTTTACAGGCTCTGGCTCTACACTCTCATCAATGTATAGTAAAAGATAATTCTCATCTGGAGCTCCTACTTCTCATAGCCAGGCCAGGCCAGGATCGCCACTTCCTAAAGTTTTGCTGGTTACTTTCTTAGAAAAATTGATTTCTTCATATATTTATAATAATCAAATAACATAGGTTTATGGATACCACTTGTTATTTATTGTCCTAGGATATAGAAAACATATATTAAATTACCAATAAAACATAAAATACGCACTAAATAATGTAATCTCTGTTATGTTATTAATATTAGTGCAGTGAAAGAGATGACAGCAAGTCACGTATAACTTTGTACAGGCGCACTATAAATTTGCTAAAAAAAACTATGGAGCCATTGTTATATAAAACCTGTGGAGGAATCAACTATTAAATATATACACTAACTTACCCTTTAATTTAATTAAATTTATTACATTACAACTTTATTTACATATATTTATTCTATACTCGAAGCAACTATTTATGACACAATACATAAATATACCCTGGATATGATATTGAAGCCGTGATGACGGAATTGGGACATGTCGTCTGCACGCAATAGTAATGGGTTTAAATCTCATTAGAGGAAATGCTTATATTTGAAATATCGTCATTTCCCCGATCTGGTTACTGGTTAGACTGTTGGGTTTCGCGTCTACACGCTATATAATGTCTGTGTCTAACACCTGACTAGACCGCAGTGTTTACTTACCCTACATTTGGTTTGAGAAGAATAAACAAAAAACGTATTTTTGTTCTAAATCTAAATATTTTCGGCAAAATGTATATTTTTAAATCAATATATATAAAACTCTTGCATTATTGACTGACTGACAGACAACGCACAGCCAAACCTACTGATTGTAGTAGACTGAAACTTGGCTGAGGTAGCAAAGGGGAATACAAAGAGAGTCTATGTAACTATGGAAACAGCGTATAGTGAGATTTTAGATTTTATACACGTTTCAAGCAGGCGAAGTCGTGGACTACAAGTTGATATGTACACTTTTAATATTACAAATATTTATAAATGTCTTGTTTACCTTAGTATTGTCTTCTCTTTACTTTAATACAAAAGACTGGTGAATTAATTTTACAACTACGCGAAATATACGCAACACGTAGTGACAAGTTTCTCTATACTCCATCTTCCTAAAAAGCTAATTTTAGAAACCAAATAAGTAATACTATAATAAATAACTAACTAATAGTAGAAAAAGAGTGAACAAAAAATCATACAATTTTGTATATATTAATATGTAGAGACCGTCGCGGTGCAGTGGCACAGCGGTACTCTCACTGTAAAATCGACGCTTGTGACTTCGACTTTTACTCGAGGAGAATGAATTCATTTCGATTACGCGAAAAGCGGCGAGCAGGGAACGGAATGCCTATAATTTAAGGCTAGACGTATTTTAATTCCAAACTGTATTTTTTCTTAATGTTTCTATCTGACTCTAGACAGTGTAATTTATAGATAAGCAATTAAAACACAGCTTATCCCAAATAAATGTAATTTATTGAAAATACAACACCTAGATAATGTTATTTATTTTTCTTAATTTATCAAATTATTACACTAAATTAGGTACCAGATCTAATAAATATACCATCTACCACTGTTTTATTATAACGTCATATAGACAGGTCGTTAGCTTGTTTTAACTTGCCATCTTGCTTCTAGGGGTGAAAAAAACATAAACACTGTTCACCTGCGCCCGCGCACAGATTGGCAGGTGTTGAGAACGCATCTGCAGCTTCATATCATCTAAATTGCACTCTATGCTGCTAAACTTAGAGTTGAAATTAAAATAATCCCACTATAGATCTAAAGGGTGAAGTCTATTAAAATACACATGTTTGCATGTTTCCACGGACCTCCGCCATAGTAGGTAATAGCTTTGTTAAATGCCAGTGCAGCGAATTACAACTCGAATGTGTTTACTCTTTTTACGTGCATAGCTTTAAGATTGTTGCCCTGTAGTGAAGTATGATTGGGATTTTGTTGTACAGTTCAAATGAAACGGTTAGTTTGAAAAATGTGAATCATGAATCATGACATCCATATTAGTACTAGTACTGTAAAATTATTTTAAAGATTTTTTTAATGTATTAATCCACAATAAGGATAGAACAAAATATTTAAAGAAAACATATACAAATTTGAACACAGCAAGATTTGAACCTGCGCCTCTTGGACAGTTTCCATATAACATAGGTTTCCACTATAAAATTAGTCGATTAACTAATGTACATTAGTGTTTTAGTGAAACCTTAATCATCAAATTCCTTGGTTCGAATCCACAATCACCGTTAATGTAGATGATACCAATAAATGGCATACAAGAAATCATTAAGAAAACATTCATCTGTCCTTTTACAGAACATATGTTCCGCTAGGTTGTGTCCATGATTTGTTTTAATTATCAACATAATAAATTTTCATATGTACATATATATATATATATATACATATATATATATATGTATATTATATATTATATATAGTATATATATATATATATATATATATATATATATATATATATATATATATATATATATATATATCTATATACATATATATATATATATATACCGTGGCCCTCTAATATTTTATCTCATAATACAGGTGATACTTAATGACTATGAAAATAAATTTAAAATTGGTAAGATTTAATACATTACCATTTACATTACCGAACACACACTCAATTACATGATACTACTTTAAAAAGAAATATAAAAAAATGGAGAAATTCTTTTTTTATCTATGATTTTTTTATCTGCACGTGAACACTGCCTATTATATTTTATCGGAAGCACCTTTTGCTTAATGATCTGCCATTTAAAGTAAAACCTTTTGATTTAAAATGTTTAAAATGTAACCGCCATCGATAAACAAACAAATGTAAAAACTGTCTGATATTTATAGTTTTTAAAAAATCTAATTAATTTCGATAAGTTTTTATATTTTCAGCTGCTTTTTGTGATAAAATCATCTAATTAGGCCTTTATTTCACTAACACCTTCATTGTGGATGTCCAGGGGACCAACGTAAAAACTAAGTTTTTTATCTAACATTCCAGAAAGCAGGTGCAATCATGCACGAGCCCTTAGACTATTGCAGCAATAATTCAATGAATGCGTTCAGCTACGGTAATTGCGAAGTAATCGATTTATATGTTTTATTTTATTATAATATATGTAAATTAACGAAGGAATGGCTAACTTAGACTTAAAAATTACTAGATTGTAATTTTTAAGACTTAACTACATTGTTGTCAAGCTATTCTTTATTTATAATAGAAAAATCAATTCCGGATGTGAAAGGTTTAAAAAATATATCTTAAGTGGTCGGTTAATATATCGATATATATTAACCGACCACTTAAGATATATTTTTTAAAAGCTAAAAAAGCCAGAAGCTAAAAAACTACTTAGCAGAATTTTTATCTACCTGCCTGTCTGCTATTTTTTGCGTGGATTATAAAAAAACGACTGGACAGGAATAAATGAGTTTTGGTATGGTAATAGATTAGTTTCTTAATGGGTGTTGTCCTGGTAATCTATGTAGTTCCCGTAGAAAAAAAAAAATCAAATTACTACAATCACTGATGATTACTGAGTAAAAGTGAGTGAAATTTGGCATTGTAATAGCTTAAAGCCTTAAACAACAAGTAGGAATCGTTTTCATTCCGATTTTTGATACAGATTCAGATTTACGGATTAGTTGTAAGTGCTAAATTAAGTGTTAAATTGTATAAGTTTAATCGTTTCGTTTATTTAATCGATTTATTTAATTATCTTTCTTAACTATATATTATATTATATTATTAAACATAAATTCACAATACACGTCATTCACCTCTTCGTACATGTCCTCTGGCTTTCTTTTTCCCCATACTATTCACGTAACCTTTCTCCAGTATAATTGGTATTGTGTTCTCAGAGGTCACCCAAGTGTTAACAAAATTTTACCACAATTTAAAAGAAAAATAAATTACTTTTACCTCATATTACCTACCTAACCAAATAAACATCTACTACTACTTCTAGTAAGGAACGGAGTGTCTTAACTCTAGGAGGGGAATCCTACCCTATACGCAGGCCTACCCTATACAGAGCCCTACAGAGCCCTACTCTATGCTATATGCGGATACAACGTGAAACTATTTATTTATTCATTTACTTCTACTGTATCTATCTCTACTATGCTTAAATATCGTGCACTAAGTAACCTTTTAAAAACAGTATATTTAATTTAATTCATCCACCTTTACATTGTTGTTCTACGATGAAACTTAAGACGATTAAAGTAATTTAGGAAATCGGCAGAACCTTTGTAGACGGCACGCGAGTGCCCACCTGTTGCTCCACACCCTTTGATACAGGTTGTATCTGTTTTGATTGGTTCAATTAATAATTTTTAAGTTATTTTTTTTTTATCTTTATATTGTAGTAAGTAAGACCGTGCAAAGAGTTACTGTAGAGACCTCCTGCCATAGATTAGAAGCATAGAAATATAAATAATTTGACGGCAAGCACTTCGATGGTGGTGGAGTTCAACGCCGCGCTTTATTCTACCTAACAATAACTTAAAAAGGCATCAATCATCTCTGAGTAAGGATCGAACTCCTTTTTAGGTCTTTGGCATTAATTTTAGTGAATCGGTGGTGGAAGCGAAGCTTATATCTTCTGCTTTATTCTGTTCTTAACTAAAGGGATTGCGAGCCTGCCAGTTGAGCACAACGCATTTTGCCAACGTCTGTTGTATGAAAAGCACTTTTTAATTGTATCTTCGTATTTTTAATAAAATTATTTGACTTTAACTTTGACATATACACGATAAAGCGTGAAAGTATGAAAAAAATAACAATAATTGAAGGTACTGTACACTCGCAACATACAACACAATGATATCATTTTTGCATTTACTTTTCATTATAATATAAATAATAATGTAGTTTATACTATTAAGAAGTTTGAAAGACAAAAATCTCTCAGTTATAAAGATATTGCAATCTCTACAAAATTTGATTATTTACTCATTTTAGCACCCAATGGCGCGCTGTATTTGTCTCACTAGGCCAAAAAAATCAAAATATAAAAAAAAACAATCTGAAAATGAAAATGAATCAAGTTTGAGCCCACAAAAATCGTATATATATTTAGATTTATGTGTAATACGTGATAAACACACTTAAACGCTATTAATATAATATATGAAGCCTTCTCCCTTTTTGAACACGCTGTATACAGGTGGCACCTGTCTGACGTTTTTTTTCTTATTTCCCTATATACCACCGTACATGGGCATGGTAATAACTCTATATGTATTACGGTAGGTCATGTGTGCATATACGAAAGTAAATATTCTTTATTGCAGAAAACTATTTAAGTATGCATATACATAGTATACAGAAAATAAAACAAAAAGAAACATCAAAATTGCTGCCTTGCAGGTTTATCAAGCAACTTTTGGAGAGTCACATATTAGGTATTTTTAGGTTCACGCTGTATCCCTAGCTGCTAACTTTAGAAAGGCAGGCAGGAGGAACCTGGTGTGAAGACAACCTCCACACCTTCCGCCAAATTTGTATTAGAGACATTGCGTGTTGCTTAATGAAACTCTACATGCAACCCAGTCAGTCGCTGTGCGGGCTTGCTTAAATATATACTTTTTACAATACTCTAAAATGTATTATTATATTATAAACGCTTATGAGAGAATGAATTTTCTCGCTCTGATATCAACTTGGCCACTCAACACGCAAAGCAGTCACGTCTCGTAAGGCAGAGACGGTGAACGGAGTGAAAATATGAAGGTAAAAATATACAAAGAATTATGTGCAGGTCACCCCGACTGCCACAATGAAACGTTACTAAATTTAAGTTAGTACACTAAAAACTTACTTAGTTTGCTGGTCATATTAGATTCAAAGTTGACACCACAACCACTCGACAGATATCTTATTTATTTGTAAAGATGTAATCAATCATAATTTATTCATTTTACATTTCAATATAAACTCAGAATTTTTGAGTACACACATAAATGACTACGGTTCGTGGTTACAATAAATGATCGTTATTTAAGATGCAATTACATATTTTCTCGGAACATATTTCGAATTTTTCAATGAACACAAACGTGTCGCATTCTAATACGTACTTTGGTTATTGTTTACCTTATTCCAATGGTCTTATGCTTCTATAATAGCTTAGAAATTCTGGAACAACGCATCTCTTCTTAAAATTAAATACTACATTTTAAATAGTGTTGCTCGTTTTCTTTTCATTTAAGGCTTAGTGATGTGTTTTTATCAGAATCTTGTTACTATCAGAAATGTTGAAACGTGCCTGAAAAAAATGTCTATGGCACGGGTATCGAGTATTTTTTGTTAGAAAAAATAAAGACTGAAAAATATATGTAACCTTAGACGTACGTAACCTTTACACAAAAATAAAGTTAAAATTTAGAAAACTTTACATTTTATTACTAAACTGCTTTTTCTTATTTAGAATTTTCCAAACAATTAAATCTACATATAAATATACAACTGTATATAACACATCATATACACCACTGGTGCCTTCACATTTCTAGAAATGTCCCACACGGTGTTAGTTTATGTCCAAATAGACATGAACTACTATTCCAGCCACCATTAATTGATTTGTACAGCGGCAAAGCAATGTTAGTGCATCAATCAAAAACCATTATACAAGACTAAAGACCCTTTCACCTTCAAATTACACAACACGTCTCTCAAGTGAATGCACTTATAGAAATATTTTAAGTAAGCTAGCAGTCCTTCTAATGTATACCGACTTAATAATTTTATAAAATTAGTGGTAACTACGAGAGTACGAAATGTAAGTAGTCGTTGGAGTATTAATATTATATTTAGGATCTAACGTATTTTTTTTTATATTATTAATTGTCCCAAGTTTGTTACCGGCCATAGAGGTTCAGAGCGAGCCATCCCAAAAAATGTAACAAGTACTTTCTGGGATCGTCTCACAAAATAAATATATGTGTGATTTGGAAAAGACAAAAATTTTAATTGAATTAAAAACTTATTTTTCTGATCTCTTTTCTCGTTAAGATATTACAAGTTGAATAATTATTTATTAAATGTAACGTTTTTATATGTTACATTGTGGATAATCGTCATTTCTATAAAGCATGCTAGAAGCACACCAACTGCATACAAATGTTGTTATTTATATATTCTATGAATGCCGAACACTTTTTTCGCTTCATTCATAGGCAGAGAGATCCCAGTGTGAAGATGTTCCGTTCTCCGCATTACCAAATTCGAAAAAAAGTTAAATGACGGAGTTTTATGCCGCGCTTTGTCTTAACCAGATCGTTGAAATATAAATCAACGAACAGTTTAAACATAATCAACCTTCCGGGCGAGAATCAACACACACCGTACAGTACAGTACGGTTTCTATCTACAATATAAATGAGCAAGTAAGCAAAAAAATTTCACCGACATCATTATTAAACCTTTAAAGTATAAAAACAAGTGTTTCCCATAAAGTAAACGTCTCTATGACATCAAATTCTATTTTCGTCACCGAGTACACGTCACAAGCCTCCTACTTGTAACAATTACTCAGGCGTGATAACTCATATGACATGTGTCGGTTAACCACCTGTTAAATCGCCAAATAAACATTGATTACACTGTGGGCGGGGACCTGTAAGTTATTTTTTACGTAGCTGACTTGACGCTCGAAATTCAGCCGCTTGTCAATATAATGATTCAATTAAATCATGGTTTTTTGGTTCTAACTACGAGAGGCGACGGTTGTAATAGAAATAGATATAAAATTTTTATCATTTCAGCCAATATGTACATCTTCTAGGTAATTAATGCATGACAGCCTGTCTAGATACAAAAACCTAGGTAGGTAGACGTGGTATTTTTTTGATTCATACCCCAAATAGCAAAACATGTATTTTTTCATAATATATATTCCAATAAAACAATATATAGGGTGTTTATAAAATGTAGAATATAGCTCTAGTAAGAAATAATGTAAATCTAAGGATAAATATTATAACAAATACAATACAGATGTAAAAAAATCTTGGGAAACTATAAATTTTTGAAGCACACAAAAAAGTTTATATTACGATATAACTAACTTTGATTTTACTTACTTATAATATCATAATAGGCTTGTATACAATAATATGGCACAAAAAAGCTCTTTATCGCCACAACATGAATGTACTAGTGCAGACGAGGTTGTTGCCCGTATTTTTGTTTTCTAAAATAGTTCAAACGTTTTTGTTAAGATGATTTTATCTAAATGTTAAGGAAAAATCTGAAACAGTTTTGGCAATTAATTTTTTTTCTGTTTATAGTTCTTTTGTATTATATTATTCGATATTATTATGAGAATCTATCATAATGGGACGGTGTCCTAATGTGAACGCTTTGAGTGTAGGTTCGATGCCCACTCGGGGGAACCACTTACATACAAGTATATCTAATTTCGTGCTCTAACAAGGCAAAGCACGGCGTTGAGTCCCGCCACTCAATACATAATTCTAGTGAAAAGCAAACAACGGGTATATTCATACAAAATCTTTGCTTACTCTACTATACGTAAATATATATTATATATATTTATATAACGTGAAGCTAACTTATTACATTACCATTTCTTCTATTAAGATTAGTAAACAAAATAATTAGAAGATACATGTAGAATCTTCCAAAGTTATTTCTGCTTATATATAACACTGTACAGAGTGAACCTAGTGTTAGGACACTCCATTATATTATTATATCGAATTATATCGAACTGAAATTATTCAAGAAGTTTTTATATTAATAAAATTATAGCTATTATAATATACAAAACTAACGAAGCAAAGCAAAACTTATTATAGAAATTATAGAAATGGTCTCAAACAAAATCTCTGTACGTTACAACTAATTACTAATTCACACTAATTGCCTCCATAGCAATCACAATAGCCTATAACGTAGGTTTATCTACCATCGTTTGGTCCGGACACCTACAGAGACATAACGGCGACTTTCTAATCAGTTCTAGCAATCCCAAAGATACGAATTGCTCTTATGCTGTATATATATGTATGTAGGCATATAATTATCAAAATATATATATATATATATATATATATATATATATATATATATATATATATATATATATATATATATATATATATATATATATGTTGAACTTAATCTTGTATATTGTTGCTTTTGGTATTGTTTAAAATATAGCCGTATTTGTTCTAAAATAATATATTTAAGAACGATATACGGTTCCTTATAAAATATCCCTTTTAAAATAACACATATGAATATCTATATATATTATGAAAACGGCGTTAGTACGAGCGAGACGCAAAGAATTCTATGGATATTCAGGCTAAATACCGATGTTACACTCCTCACACAATGCGCTATCTGTTTGTCAAACAGTTTTTTACAGGCACACATCATGCCAGTTAGAAGTTCTGTCCTGTGAGTGGTTCAAAATGTGAGAGATTGAGTCAAATATATGTTCTTTTTTTTAATTAAAATTTTGATCTTGTGTCAAAAAACATACCGACGTGGCTCTTAGCGTCCGCCTATAAACGCGACGGCTTGTGAGTTCGATTCCCACTCGGGGCGAATTAGTTATTTTCATTTTCCTCGATCTGGCAATAAGGCAAAACGCGACGTTGAGTTCCGCCATTCAACAAGCAATGCCCTGAAAGGCGAAATGTAGAGAACGAAGTGTCTTAACACTAGGTTCCTTCTACCTACGTTTCCCTCTACTTACCCACCCTGCTATGTGCGGGATACAAGGTATACAAAAAGGAAGGAAGGAATATAAAAAGGAAGCTATACAAAAATAAAATTTATTTATGTAGCAATAGCTTCACAACAGGTAAGTTATTCATCAAGGCATTTTGCTATTTATTTATTATCAACACTTTTTTCTGGACTTCTTTATATAAACATTTACATTTACATAACAACATATAAAAGGCTATGTTTCTACTTTTATGTTTACATTTTGTCATGTAAATAATATGTAGATACAAAAATACCTACGAAATATTATATTTTATCATGTGTACATTTACAAATTGATGCATATATATTTATAAAAGTATGGGCAAAAGTGAGAATAGTTTGGCTAATATTTTTTGCACTGTTCTGTCTCTCTCATATAATATTATGTATATTAGCTGTTTTCGTTATGATGACTTTACCAAATAACTTTAATCGCTTCATGTTATTATTTAGACCGAACGTTAATCACATCGGAAGCGGTTACCGTACAAGCACACAAGTCGCATCGGTATACACCGGCCAAATTGAATGACCCCCCCATTTGCATAACCCTTATTCAATGAACTGGGCCTATTTAAATATTTTCCATTTGACCTATAAGGTAAAATACCTGTACCTATGTTTGTTTTTATAATACGCCTTGATTGTGGCTCGGGTGGTATTGGGTCAAGTTCGAAAAATATTTGTAAATCGAATCAGCGGTCAGAGTTTTTATCTGTATATTATTCTAGTGATTATTAGACTAAATTAGTTTAGATTAGTAACTAAATCTCGACACATTAAGCGTTATAACTTTTTTGTTTAATATATGTGTTAACATTTTTAATTCTGGAATTGAATATTAAAAAAAATAATCTTTCCTTATCTAAATATCATTCCATATTTTAATTTACTTATATGGAGTGATTATACATTTAAAACAATTAAGTTGTTAAAATGTTATAAATGAAATTAAATAGAAGATACATCTCGTCTAATTAAAAAGCATTTTTTTAGTCGGTACTTCATTAAATTCAATTACATACTTGTTTAAATTAAAACTGGTCTCAGTCGGCTGGCTGGCTTATATAATTTTTTTATAAAAAACAGACTACAACAACTAAAATTTTATATTTGCGTTGTGGTGGTGTTCTAAAGTATTTTAAAGGTTGTGGGATCGATTCCATCCATTCCATAAAACCAACCAGCGTCGAGTTCCGCCACTCAACGCCTAATATCTCTAGAATGAACAGGATGTCATGTTTATATGCTAAATTCTCCGTCTTCTCCAGTTATTGCAATAGAATAAAACTAAAATAGTATTATCAGAGTTGTAAAAAAAATGTTTCTAGCATGTAATGTTAAAGTCGCTGCGCCTGCGCAAGTCGTCCATGAAATCGCTTTAAAAATAGTTGTTACCTACATTCCATAACCTAGTTACATATTGTACACGTTAGTGCTTTCAGATGCTTTCCTTAGAAATAAAACATTAAACAAGTTTAACTTTTATCTAGATTCTTATATTTTATGATGAATGCATATATATTCTGTACCAGTAATGAAACGAAATAAAAAAATATATTATATCTCTAATCTTTTTTGCAAAAAATCAAATGTTAATTAATTAATATGTTGTTATTAGAAATATTTTGTTATTTATTTACTTAGGTAAACCAACGTAACATACAATGCGACTTATTAAAAAAAATTATTGTGTACAATAATGCTCATGCTCATGCAAGTATTGTGTACAATAATGCTAGCTCAACATGATTAAAACAAAATAACAAGCATGTCTAATCTATAACCCTACACCAAGTTAAATACAACAAAGGAAAATATTAAAGTGTTCCTTCAAAGATGGTTAAAGTTTTATACCGTTTGAGAGTAGCAATGCGAATGAGGCGCTATAAGAACGTATTGTTTTTTGGGACGGATTCAAATGTGCGTGTATCAAAATCCTTATATATTCAAATAATTAAATATCATAGGGCCATCGTGGCGCAGATGCATAGCCTCTGCCTGTAAACGCGACGGCTTGTGGGTTCGATTCCCACTCGGGGAGAATGAATGATTTTTATTTTCTGCGCCAAAAAGCGCAGCGTTGAGTACCGCCACTCAACACGCAATGCCTAGAAAGGCGGAAAGCGATGAACGGAGTCTCTTAACACTAGTTTCCTATGGTTTCTACGGTACCCTCTGCCTACCCTGCCATGTGTAGGATACGGCGTAAAGCTAATTTCTTTTTTTTTAATTAAATATCTTGAATTACACCAATTCCTTTATTACAATATTAATTCGTCATCTTATAAAAAAACAGCTTTACGCTATATCCTACATATGTCACAGTAGACAGAAGCAATGAGACTTTGAGAGGAATGAAGAGAATAATTTTTTTCGTTTCCTCGCTGTAGTAAACGACAAAGGGCGGCGTTGAGTTCCTCCACTTACCAATGCCTCAAATTCGGGCGGATATTGTAAATTTACAGCTATAATATGTATACTGCAATCATTACACTTATTAACAAGCAAGCCAGATAAAGAGCTGATAGCAGATTCTTCAGGGGCGAGATACACTCGTGTCACCACGACCGGTGATGCTAAACACCATTTAGACACACTGTAGAGACTTTAGCGATAGGCATCAGTGGTCCATTTACAAAACAATCGCCTTCATATGATGTGCAGTGATGCCAAGTCTATTTATAGTCAATACATATCAAGTACAGCTACCAAGACTATAAAGATACTTATTAGTACAACAAGTTAACATATTTAATATGTGATTCTATTATTTCCCCAACAAATCATACTTAAACATGTCAAAAACAATAATGACAAATGCAAATGTAAAATCAATTTGTTGGGGTCAAAGTCAAACATTAAATATATCTAAAACAAGTGTTCAGACGTGCGAGATAAATCAAACGAGAGCTGTTATTGATGATGCAGCATCAAGTAACGCTCGCCGACACACGTCACGTCAAGTCACGTCACGTCACGCTACAATATGAATGTGTAAAAGGAAAGATTTTATAACGGTATGTGTCCTACGCGGTCTTCTATTGCATTGGTTCCAAAATACATATATTAAATATTTATAGTATAAAAATTAATGTTTAAGGTAAGTTACGCCTACCTCCTACTATACCTAATATTAATAAGTCATATTGATTCATCATAATCCCGTTAAGGCCCGTTAATAGTATCATATATGAATGGATGATAGAGATTTATATAATTTGTTTGTTTCATTTTTGTGCAGCAGTAAGTAACGTTTGTACTGGATGGTCATTCTTTACGACATTTCTTATTCACTTTTGATATATCGTGGTCATTTGTTTGAAAGTCGGTGGTGCGCCTCACCTACACATCAAAATGAAAATAGATTTATTACGCGCAAGATTCATGAAATTATTTATAGAATTATTTATAAGATAGAAGCTAGACGAATAGGATATAAACCTAAGCTAAACGTGGGTCGCCACTCCCACGGCGCACCGTTCAGAGACCCCACCATAAAAACGGCCACGATAATATTTCGACAAGTGCACGTCACTAGTCAGCGCAATTAAGCCATTTTGATAAATTATATAGGAATTGAACCAGTAACAATAGTTGCATTAGTTTATTAAGCGCAGTTTGTTTCGATATAGATAAAAATATTTTCAATATTTTGATGATTTTTTAAGTATTAATCCACACTAAGGATAGAAAAAAAATACTTAATTATTATAAAATCTCCCTACGGAGATGCTAACAACGTAATAAGTTGTATAAATCATATAAGAATTTCGACGTAACGTGAGGAAGAACAGCATGGCTTAGTGGTCAGAGCATGCGCTCTGACGGACGGTTTCCATGAGCCGCGGGTTCAAATAACGCTGCGTTTAAATTTTATATGTTTTCTTTAAGTAAATATATATATATATATATATATATATATATATATATATATATATATATATATATATATATATATATATATATATATATATATATATATATATATATATATATATATATATATATATATATATAATATATATATGATTACTCTACAATTGGTACATGCCTAAAAAACATACAGATAAAATATAACCCAATACTTAGTCAATATATGACAGAAACAACTCAACGAGTTTTAAATAATATATTTTAATTATTCTATTTATATGACAGACCGAATCGTATATAGAGACATGATTATAATTTACCGCAAACGTTAAATAGTTGTAATGAATACGATACGTACAAGTATATACCAAAATAAATACATATATAATAGACGATATTAGTTAATGGAATCACTTGGTTCCCACACATTTTTTTTTCACCTGACCACTTTTTGCCGATGGCAACGCCTTCTCGAGTTTGGTGTGAACTCGTGACGTCGACTCTACTATTTTTTGTCTGTAATGTTGACAAAAAAATCAAAACAGTCGTAACCATTGATAGTCCTTAATGGCTTCACGACGATATAAAAAGGTAAAAGCGTAGATCTGTAGCTACGTAATTGTACGATTGCGTTTTAAGCTTTAAATGAACGATTCCTTTATAATACAACAATCTACTTGCTGTTTATCCCTAAATTTTCAGTATTAAATGAAACAATTAATATATTATTGTTATATTGTTATATTGTTATTCTAGAAGATTTCTAGAATTTCATTAACTTCAAAAGTAATTTTAATTTAAGCATTTATAAATAATAATCGCACTAACTTTTATATATTACGATATATCTGCAACGTTATTTTTGAAGGAACTAAGAATTTATTACAGTATTTTAATCGATTTATTTTACTTATTAAAAAAGTCGTTTTAACAAAAGTTTTTTTAAATTACTACTAGCTACTAGCACACTTTTGCATTGTCTTTGGTCATTTGGCCGAATGTCAATATACAAAACTTACTAACTAATAAAAAAACTATAGTTAATTATATATATATATATATATATATATATATATAATATATATATATATATATATATATATATATATATATATATATATATATATATATATATATATATATATATATATATATATATATATATATATATATATATATATATATATATGCTGGATACATCCGTATTCTTCTATGAATTAATTATTTACCTGTTAATAGTTTGATCGACTCTCATCAGGTATAAATATATACCTAATAAATTTTTATGTAAAAATTGCGTAGAGGTTATGTGAACAATTAATTTTAATATTATGTTTTATCAAGGTTATAGTATCGGTTAGTGAGTATACGAATATATATTATATATGATTATATATTGGCAGCAGTAAAAATGTAATACTGTAAATGAAAATAAATGTATTTTATTATTTATTTTATTGAATGGGTGGAAACTTACTAGAAAGATAAATTGATATAACTAATATATTGCGGATAGCCTCTTCTAAAGAGATCCAGAGAATCTAAATGACTGAGATTAAAAATTGTAAGCACTACAAGCCGTCGTGGCAGAGTGGACCAGCGTCTGACTGTAAACGTTCTAGTTGTGGGTTCTTTTTTAATTCCATATTCAAATAAATATAGTGGTGTTTATTTCTGCCAATCAACACGCACTGTAGAGTAGCGGAAAAACGAGTGCGAATAAAATAATTAAATTTAGCTTTATTAATAATATACATATGTATAATAAAAAAAATATTAAACTATATAAATTCTAAATAATGTCTATAGTAATATACATATTTGGCAAACTATACACGTCCATGGTCTTTATCGACAATTAGCACTCGAGTAAGTCAAGGGCGGTCGAGCAGCTGGCTTCCTTCTGAATTTTAATACCTCGCCGATTCCTAAACTACGTCTACGTATAATGCTAATTAAGATCTTGTTCTAGTCACAGATGTAATTTATAATAAATATAATTTTGGTGTCGGGTTCTCTAAGATATGGAGTTAAAGCATAAAAGGAAAAACGTAGATATTTAATACTAGTTGAGATTAGTATTAGCTAGAACTAGATTGTATTAGCGTTTTTTACTAGATTTCTGATATGAGAGATTTGTAGGAATATCTTTAAATGCATATGTCCAGTATAAAGCTGCGGATTCTGGTTTATTTTGTTTCTATAATTTATTATACATCACAGAGCCGATAATAGTCATAATATAATATAATATGTCAATATTTATGGGCAAATCACGTAACGTTAGCCTTAGTTATTTTTTTTTTAAAACTAGAAATCCCAAAGCCTTGCTGTGCCTCAGTTAGTTGACATAACTATTACCACCAACCCTTGCATATTTACATAATATGAAAAATAAAAAACTCGTTTCGCCAAAAAAATATGTTATTTGTGATCATTCTATATTAAACGCTTAGCTTCATCTGGGTAGCAGTCCTAACGATAGTTTTACGACCGCTCTCGAGGTCACTCGGACAGACAGCAACTACGTCTTTAAATCGACAAGAGATAAAAAGACGGAAACGTCGTCTACGAAACATTCTTAGTTTCACATTACGCAATATATAAAGGGCAATGATTTGATATGGTGATATCTAATGCTGAATCTGTAAATAAGGTCATCGGTTCAGTAGTACATGGTTACAGGTTCGTATCTTACTTTGGGGAACAATTATATTTGAATTAATTTGATTTTAATACGCCGCGTTACAATTAACATAAGTTTCGCCACTCAATATGCAATGTCTTAAATTCCTAACTAAACTGGGCGGAACTCAACGCCGTAACATCTTATTCGAGTGGGAAAATGAAAATTTTTCATTCCTTATATAGGAATCGAACCCACAATATTGAAATAATAATAATATTATTATTATCATATCATCACAAAATATAAACCTAATGTAAACGGTATGATTACTGTAAGAAGTAATTCACAGATGGGAAAAATAAATTTAGATTTTTTGTTAGTACACTAATTGGCTTTTAATGGCTCACTATATTACTTACCACATAGCAAAAAAAATATCTATAAATAAAATTTTATATTAAACAAACTAAAACTAGACACATGCACGGACCAAGTCAAAGATAAAGAATACATAATATAATATATAATATCGATTTTTTTCATATTTACGGCTACTTACTTTGTTCTTTATAAAGCAGAGTAGGCAGAATGAGCAATATTTTAAACTGTAACACAAACATTTGGAAAAGCAAAGGAAAACGCTTAAAATGATAATAAACATATACACCAAAATCTCAGTTGACAAATTTTTTATCGTCCAGCTGATTAAGTACCTCGAAAGCTCGAAAGAATAAATAAAAGCTTCCCCACCGAAGCTATTTTTCACCGTCTCACTAGAAAACTAAAAAGTCGTTGTTACATTAACGTTCCCATTTTCTTAATTTAAAAGTATTTCAAAAGAATAGTCGTAAGCATCAGATTTTTAAAAGTGACTTTAATTAATATGTTTTAGAACTAGAATTTAAGATACGAAGCGTTGAAAACATAAAGAAATAACATCAAAGATGTTCAGTAATAGCTATAATGCTTTCTGAGAATTCATATTCAAGATAGGTTAAGTTAGATTATTTTTTAATTGACATTAGAGAAGCTACTACTAAAGTTATAATTTTTTTTATATGTTTGTATGATAAATTTAAAAAAAAAAACGAAAATCATCGATTAATAATCTATATCCATAGACATTAAATGTTTTTGGTAGAACCTACCCACACCCTTTGCTTATTCAGACAAAAGAAATAAAAGCATAATTGAACATTATGTTTCAATTACTTTTTTAAACAATTTCCCTTCAATTTATTATTTAAACATACACTGTTAATATTGCTATTTTAAAACACAAAATAAAGAAATTCATACCGACCGTCTAACAATATATCGGCTGCATTTTTCAAGTGTGTGGACATCGCGTTTAAAATAGATCGTCCCAACTCATTATGTCTATCCTGGAAACAGTTTCAGAGCGTGAACAGTATAAATCATATTTAAATTTTACTTTATGTGACATCTCGTTCTTTCTTATCTTTAATCTGTGATGTGTTAATTATCTGTGAAACTCTTGTAGTCTTTGGATGTTTATGTCTCTCGAAAGGCTTTCTATATTTTATTTTTAATCGATTATATAATATTTAAATTTTAATAATATCACACTACACAGTGACGTAGTAGTGCTTGGATGAATGTATAATGTGGATGAATTTATGTTCGAATACCATTTGGGGCATATTAATAATTCAATTATTGCCTTGATCTTTGCTATAAGTAGATATCACTTAATTTTTTACCCAGCAATTTTTTTTTATTTATAAAGATAAACACTAGTAACTTTCTTACACTTACACTTACATAAAAGGACAAAAGTCAAGGCCAGAGTGACATGTCACTACTTACTGCTGGTACTTATATAAATTAAGATTTTTAGTAGCTATATTAAAACAACGAGACCAAATGAAAGTGAAATCAGCACTTTCACTTACTAAAATCAAATTTGTTCACATAACTGTTGCCGTAAGCTATTCAATTATAACAAAATTGCATCCGACAGAACGCGTCGTTAACTGAAATGTGACTTAGCAATTTGTGATGCTATGAGATTTTAACTGAAGAAAACAAGTTTAAAAAGATATTATGTTATAAGGCTTTGTCTTGCATATAACAGAGAGATGGTTAGGCAGAGAGAGCCAAGTGTCAAGACACTCCGTTTCGAAGAACGGAATGCGAACTTGCTACCTGTTCCCGCCTGTTAGAACTAGCATACCTCGTTTGTAAACTTAAAATTTTGTAAAATTTCTTCTTTTTTCATATGCTATAACCAAAATTAATTAACAAACACAAGTCAATAACTTATTAATTATTAAACATACAATACAGAAAATGAGTCGTAGTTACCTATCGATATTTAAACGGTCACGTATCGTATCACCAATTTTAGATATTTGGATCCTTGTATAATTGCTTGTCATTGTTATGACGCCAAATTACTTATGTCTTTATAGACATAGACAAACTTATTTAACACCATATTGGAAAATTTATAAAATTTTACAAAGATTTCTCTCGAATCTTTCATACACAACTTTTAGCACTCTCGGATTAAAATCTAGTTTATCGAAAGAAATCTAGTTTATAAAATCTAGTGTATATATATGTTAAAATAAATACTAATAGCTATTCAAGATGAGAATTGAACCCACACACTTCGAAGTCAGTCAGTCAAGTCAGTCAAGTCAGTATCAGTAACCACTATATCTGCGTACCAATTGAAGTAATAGAAAAACAGTATAAATAACAAATACCACGTATAACGTACGTATTTAATTGTAATTCCTCCCTGTAGACAAAACGTAGGGGATAATCATCGTGTCCCCGGAACTTGTTAAGAAACATCGCACCCACTGAAGATAGAGCGAAGTCACAGATGGCCTATGTTCCATGTAATTAAATCTATGCAACTTCTAATTGAACACCAGTCCGTTTGTTAGAATAAATTTATGGTTTCTCGGTTGAGGTTGCTGGAGTTTTTCTTACAATTCTTTGTAAAGTTATGGTTTTAGACTATTTGAATATGAATATGATTACTTAAAATATTTAAAAAAAATGTTTTTATATTATATAAACTAGCCCCGCCCCGCCCTGCCATATCCGGCCTATTCTGCTATATGCCGGATAAACGGGAGACTCTGATGACAAGGCACTTTATCCTCCTCTTTTCAACAATGAATGAAAATAGAAGGAATGAGGGCTGAGGGCTGTGTGGCGATAATTCATTCCCCCAAATCTAACCCACAACCTCAATAAGTACTTAGAAATTTACTTTAAAACTTATTATTATGACATTGCTTCCCCCATTTGCCTACCAACGATATCGAGGTGAGTGGTTCAATTTCACGATTGGTCTCACTACGGTAGAGAAATGAAGGTAACTGAAGTGTTTATTCCTTTTATTGGAAATTGAACTCAGTACCGTCATCACAATGCACTCGTTCATTGCAGTACAAGTATATAATAATGATAATTTTTATTAACCTAATAAGCACTCAGACGCCTTGATTTCCGTAAGACAGTTCGCTATTGCTTTTGAATAAAAAAACTGGTTAAAATATTATGTCTGATATTTTTCATTCATCGTATTCACTAAATGTATATTGTTTGTTATAATTAACATAAAATGTTAATAAACTTTAAGCACGTTAATGGAATAATGTTCATACACACATATATATAATTAATTAAAATGAGGTGTATGTATGTATGTAGCAATTATTGTACTATACCATAACTAGCGGCCGGCAGCCGACTTCAGGGACCTATTAAACTATACACACAAAATTTCATCCAAATCGGTCCAGCTTTTTAGGAGAATTAGGGCGATAGCATTATGAAAATGTAAAAATTAAATAATAACAGCTTCACGCTTTATCCCGCACATGACAGGGTAGGCAAAGGGAACCGTAGGAAACTGGTGTTAAGACACTCCGTTCCCCGCTTTCCGCCTTTCGAGGCATTGCGTGTTGAGTGGCGGAATTCAACGCCGCGCTTTTTGCCTTGATACCAGAGCGAAAAAAAGGAAAATAATTTATTCTCCCCAATTTGGAATCAAACCCACAAACCGTCACATTTACATACAGACGCTGTGCCTCTGTGAAACGACGGTTGAAAACTATTGAAAATATGAATTCTCTGCTATGTCTCCATTACCTACATAAATATTCAAGGTAATAAATGAAAACCATCTCAACTTCAATAATAAGTAAGCGTTAGCAATAATTTATAGGAAAAGTCGGGAAAAACGCTTGTACAAAAAGTCTTGGAACATTTTAATGAATGAGTACATAGATGAAATATTCCGAAGTCAAGGCCGGGCAAATCGTACGGTACGTAATTTATAAGGTTCTCTTTAACTCCACTTTGAAGCGATTTATAAAGCGTGACAGAATATTTACACGGGCAAAAATGTAATGGACACTATTATGCTGTAATGCACCATAATATTTGTCTTCACAATTAGTTTTGGGTTATTTTAAGTCATTGTTATATCTATACTTTATAAAAAAAGCTTATATAGAAACGTTTGTTTGGTTGAACGTGCTAATCTCAGAAATTAAAATAGAAAAGCTATATTTTGATCTTTAGTTTATAGATAATAATACTAATCGTTTCGATATAACCCACTTTATATTCATACAGTGAAATAAATTTAACCAATTAGTTGCTTTCCTTTCACGGAGGCAAAGCGGCAGGTATAAGTTAGTTTATACCATATTTATAAATGTCCAGTCCGGTCTGGTAAAATCAGTATCCAATGCAGATAAATATAACCTGGCTTATACTTCAAAATTTTGAGTCTTAAATCTCTATACTATATTTTTATACTTAATAAGTATAAAAAATCTTGTCACTAGCACAATATTTACTCTACTATAAGAATTTTTGAACTTTTTACGTCTTCACGTAAAATTCCGATTGCTTATGAATTAAATAAAATAAAAAAAATAAATTTAAATAAACACACACTATATATTTACATACATATGTAATTACATTGATAATATATTTGACTTGTTCATTTTTATATAAACTCGTCAATATATCAATTAAACTCGTCTGGGCTATACATACTGCTATATATGATTTTTGTTTCCATTACTGCTCTTTACATTAATGTATATAATTATTATTTGAAAATTGTAGCTTTATATTTAGAATATACTAATATTTAAAATTGTACATTATATATGTGATTTTATTTTAAGCTTTTACTTTATCTGCATTTTATGTAGATACGAGAATCCAATGTCAAGACACTATGTCCAACGGTTTTCCCCAAATCTGAGACAGGTTGTATTGACCGGCGGAACTCAACTCCACGTGAGGGATTTTTTTGACAATATCTTTATAAAGTAATAAATACTATAATAAAAAGTTATGTTTTAGAACTCTGTTATAAGATTAATGGGTATATTATGGTTACTATAAACCACCATACAAGTAACATCGCTGTCAATAAGGAAGTTTCCCTATAAAATAGTTTTATGCTATAAAGATTCCATTTTAGCTTAGCTATATAACGAACTTGTTATTTAATAAATATATTCATGTATGTACATAAAAATATGTTATTTATGTAGAAAACTTGAGGAAATATATAAAATATAAATAAATATATATTATATATATTAGATAGATAGAAGCAGAGGTAAGACATTCTATTCTTATCTCTTTGCCCTAACTCAAGACATTGCGTGTTGATTGGTAACCCAACGCCGTGCTCTATTATAGCAAAATGGGGAACGGTCATACCCATCACGCGTGTTCTAAAAGTGTGGCTCTCGTTCTCTATAATTTTTTTTCAATAGCTTAGTATTTTCCTTCAAAGCTGTGTACTTTCCAGCTATATATTCCATAGATTAGTTAACATGATTTCGATGTTAATAGCGTATCTGACTAATAAATATTTTTGGTTTTTTTGTTTATATCAACGACAAAAATCTAAGATACACTCCACTATCAGCTTATATAGAAACAATGTTGCGTGATGGAACCCAATGCGGTACTTTCTTTAAGGTCAACTAAAGGCGAAATTACCGCTAGTAAAAGTGGTTCTAACCTACGATCTTTGTCCTTTTCAGCAGTTTTGTAGGTACATTAGATAAATAAATTATTTTATTTAAGCTTAAAGCGGAAGATCCGCTTATAGCAAGACAGACCGAGAAGAGAGAATGCAGTGTTAACACGATCAGGTATCCATTGTTTCATAAATTTCCACCAGGTAAGCATACCAGACCAGGAAAAAAACGATGATAATTTAAAAATAAATGAAATAATACCCTACTTTATAGAGTACATTCAAATGATATCTTCTTCATATTAGTAGCTGTCGTGGTAGAAGTCAAAGTAACTTACTATTAGGTTATAAAATGCACAGACTAAAAACGATTTATATGTTAATAAGAATAAAATTTTTGAGTCTTTTAAAATTAATGTTGATATATATCGAATTTTATATAATCTATGCACTACAGGTCAACGGTCTTGTTATAGCTTGTATGCGGCAATCCTACATTGGTATGCGAAACACAACGAATTCGAGGCGGTATAATTTACGAAAACGCTGGATCTCTGAGAATTTTTGATAAAATTTATTGTATTATTAGTATTCAAGTAATGGAATTATTTAATTGAGGTAAATTGATTAGAATAGTCTTTTGTAAAATTGCAAAGGTCAGTGGCGAAAACTCAGACCACGGAAGGTCACGTAAAAAGCATAAGGAGGGGTTGTACGAAGAGGTCAATGAATGAGGAATGTAGGGTATGTATAGCGTTAGCGCTCCATTCTTTTGACTACCGCAAGCTACCGTAATGTACCTATGTATATGTATGTAAAATATTTTTTTACTACAAAATTCCCTTTTATTATAATTTTTTTGTATATGGTATATTATAAAATATATTAATCCACTGTTAGTACTGTACAAATGTACGGGTTATAAAAATCTAAAATGAAAATCAACCAATCAACCATCAGTATGGAATCCTATTAAGTAAGGATATTTCTTTTTTGTTCATTCCGTCTATCCATATGGAGATAATCCGAGCTGGCTCGTGAAAAGCAATGCCTCATAATGTACAAATGATTTTATAAATAAGTTATTTTATAGCTATCCTATAAACCTGTACCTTTTAAAAATATTCTGATAAAATCGATCACCACATCGTCATCACATCAGCCTATAGCAGTCCACTGCTGGACGTAGTTAAGTTACGCATTAAGGCACGATCTCCCGTTTCCGCTATCCAGTTACTACCAGCCGCCTTCTTTATATCATCGAAAAATATAGAATAAAAAATTAATAAAAAAAAAAATATGTGTATATATATATATATATATATATATATATATATATATATATATATATATATATATATATATATATGCAAAGGTTACGCCAACGTCCATGCCACGTTGAACACACCGGTTCTCGTCCGATCACCGAAGTTAAGCAACGTCGGGCGCGTTCAGTACTTGGATGGGTGACCGCCTGGGAACACCGCGTGGCGTTGGCATCTCAGAGGGTGTCTAGCCAATTATCTGTCCGATATTTGGTTTCCGGCATACGGGTACGCGACCCCGGGACCTCGAGCCACCACTTTCATAACCCGATCCAATCCATGTAAGTGGTGTCCCTCCCCTATATTCCAAGTCTTTCTGCCTCTTATTCCCTTTCCTTTCCTGGTTTCTCCCAGTAATGGGTTTGGAGGTCAGATGGCAATCGCTCCACAAAAAACCACTTCGCCACTCATATGGACCGATTGGTCTTAGTCGGAAGGCAGACCCTGGCAAAAGCCGGGACTATGCCAGGAAGAAGAAGATATATATATATATATATAAACGGTAAAAGTTTTAAATCGAAGCTTAAATTAAAAGCTAAACCATAAATCGTACTTGACGACGATTTTCGGCTTTATTGTATTAAACAATAACATTGACGTGATAGACCTCAGTGTCAAATAGGTCACTTTCATTCCGCATACGCTAACTTTGTAACTCTAGGTTCAAGTGTCCAGAATTTGATTGCCAATAAATTATTTATATACACCGTGCAAAGGTTACCCCAAATATGATCGTCGTGTCCCTTTACATATAACTTTATACTCGCAACTTTTACAACTCAAGTTATAAATTATAGTTACAGTAATAATACAACATAGTAAAATAGTTATTACGGTATTAGATTGAAGGTATAGGCTAGTGAGTGGTTGTAAAAACTTTTTAAATTTGAAGTAAAACTAACTAAGTGCATCGGACACCAAGAACGGTGCAGCTGTTCGCAAAAAGGTTTTATGTTGTTTTAGCTCAAAAGCGTTTTATGTATTGAAATTCAGTATAAAAATTTGTAAGTGGCAGGTTTTCTGACTTGAACATCTTCGATTTCGTTGAAGCTATACACTTTATACATTCCAGGCACTATATACTTTATATATTTCTTTGATCGCCTTTTTCCTATGGACTATGTGGATGATGGTTATTTTTCAGTCCCAGGCAGAGGAGAGGATTGTACCTAACAACCCAGTACACAAACATTCGACTAATATCAACTGGATGGGGTAATTAAAAAATGACATATAGCTGCAATGCTGTTCTTTGCAATTTATTTTTCACATGTTTATATGATACTTCAGAATTTAATTTATTTTAAAAATACTTTGTTTCTTATTATATTTTAAAAATTTAATTTAATTTAATTAGCTTCACGCTGTATCCCGCACATGGCATGGTAGGCAGAGGGCACCGTAGTAACCTAGTGTTAAGACACTCCGTTCCCTGCTTTACGCCTTTTGAGGCATTGCGTGTTGAGTGGCGGAACTCAACGCTGCGCCTTGCCTTGTTACCAGAGCGAAGAAAAGGAAAATCATTCATTCTCACCTAGTGGGAATCGAACTCACAAACCGTCGCGTTTAAAGGCTGAGGCCTTTGCCTCTGCGCCACAACGGTCTTTTTACTGTTATACATGTATATTAGTGTTTTTTTTTATTTATTTATAGTGAAAATGGAGTGATTCCATCTATAAACTACTAGTAATGTGAACTAGTGTTGAACTCATTGTAATGAATCACATAAATCATTAATATGCACCTGCAAAACATAAAATCCTTGATTCTAGTCCGAGGTCGGGAGTTATTAGGTTTTTGTGCCTAAAGTATAGCATTCTATGTTAATGTTTACTTAATAAAAAATCTGACACCATTGCATTGAGGTGCAGTTCATAATTATTCGTTGTAAATAAGATGGGTGTGGGTTGGAATTTTATACCATGGTGTAATAAGAAAACCTGGTTAAATTAACTCTAGAAATGTTAAAATGATTAGAAAGTAGCATTATCTTTTTGCCAAATTATCATTTTTAGGAATAATCTTTGTGCAAAGGAAATTTCTAAACAATTCCATACAGAGATGGTAACAACAAAATTAATATGTAACAAACGTTTAAAACTTCAGAAGGCACTCTGGCTCAGTGAGAACTATTTACATTTGCTTGCTCTCGGCGGAGATTTCCACAAACGGATAACGGAGAGTTTTGAGAAAGCCTAAAAAATATTATTCTAAATATACTGGTTTCCATTTTCTCTTAAAAAAATTTAAAGATTTTATAATTTTGTAATTATACTAAACAGTAAGTAGGTACGGTATATACATATGAGGTATTAAAATTAATATTACTTAAGTATGTTATAATATACGTCTAGGCACGATGTATTATACCTTGGCGCCTACAATTATGTTTAACATAAACAAGTTTATTATAGACGTAATTTACTATGAACTAAACAACAATTGATTTAAGCTATTTTTAGTATATAATATTTTCAGCCTTGCCCTTTATTTAGTATTGGCAGAGAGAACTTAGTGCTGGAACTCATCGACCCATTTCTCTTAAAGGAAGATTAAGACAAATCATTCCTCGAGTGGGAATCGAACCCCAACCATTTTATTTTCCTGCACATTATACATATATATATATATATATATATATATATAATATATATATATATATATAATATATATATATATATATATATATATATATATATATATATATATATATATATATATAATAGGAGGCCACGGCCGCTATTATATAAAAAAAATAGGATAAAATAATTATCCTTTATGGAGTACTCTTATTGTTAGCACATAACCTTTATTATTTATTAACAATTATAATTAATATTTATTATTATAATTTTTTTAGAATAACATAATTAAATTAATTACTACGCCATTTATTCGCGCCATGGCAGTGGAAATGGAAAGTTCCTGAATAAATGCGATTATAGTAGAAGCCATTCAGTTAGACGAGACGCGGCGTTGACTTCCGCTACACGCTATGTTTCTCTATATATCTACCTGTACCTGCTATATATCTACTATATGCAGGATAAAATGTGAAGCGCTTTTTGGATTAATACTATATTGGTTCCTTCACGCAAGACCTTGTACTTCTTTTAACGAGTACCTTAATAAAAATATTAATAAATTGTTCCTAATTTTAATGCATGTAGATTCTAGGCCAACTGCCATCATATATATCATTGTAGCAAGTCTTAAAAATGAACATCTTCAAAATAAAAGAAATCGATTCCCTAACTATGAGAAATTCCTATCTGTATATATACGATACGATCTAAAAATTCTTGTCATAGAAACGTGAATTGAGTGTAATTAGTAAGCGAGCTTTGAGCTTTTTAATTAGGGTACTACGCTTTGAATACGGAATCGTTCACAGTATGCTATTGGTACAATCTTTGCATTTGTGGAATATTTGAAGACTTTTGTAGATGGTGGTTATTTTTTTCTAGTTTCACGCGTTATTCTGTATAAGCAGGGTAGGCAGAGGGAACCTGGTGTCAACACACTCCGTTCCTTACTTTCCATCGAATTTTAGAGATTGCGTGTTGAGTGACGGAACTCAACGCCACGCCTGGTCTTCTTACCAGAACGAGGAATTGAAAATATTTCATTCCCTAGAGTGGGAATCGAACCAACAACAGACGCTCCGCCGTTGCGTCACGGCGGAATCAAGTTGTAATAAATACCAGGATTATTTATATTATATAGAGATTTTTATACATCTATGGCTTAAGGTTTAAATTTAGGTGCTCGTCATGACCACTAACTGTGGGTTTTGGATTTCTTATTTTTGTGTATCTATCGCATGCTACTCTATCGTTAACCAATTTTAAATATATATCATTTAATAAAACCAAGAAAGCAAGATGGAAAGACACCCATATTAAATATATATGAATATTGAACAAAACCTAATTTTTTATTATTATCTGTAATATTAACAGAAATATTACGTATATGAACTACCTAGTGATAACAAGTGCGTTACACACAGACCAGAAACTTTAGAACTATTATAATTAGGTACCTATATCTATTTTCTATACCCTCTAAACCTTATTAAATATTACCTTATTTACCTTTTTAATTATTTTTGTTATTTTATATTTTTATGTTACATTACAAAAGCCACTACGGCGCAATAGGAGAGTGAGAGACTGACGTAATAGTTGCAGTTTCGATTTCTTCTGGAATGTCCTAACACTAGCCTCTCACCATTCGCAATATGCGGAAGACACGTGAAGGATCTTCGAACACATTTATAAATATCTAATGCTGTATACCCAAATTTTTAATTATTTCGTGTTCTCCATTCAACGTGACATTGGCGCGCTCGAAACGCCATATACAAAGAGAAGAAGAAGAAGAAGATCTTAATTTGTAACAAATGAACCACTATGATCATAATCTGTCACACATTTCCCTTAACGACTAAACCATCAAAATTCCATATAAACGTGAAGATCAAAGACAAATACATATCAAAGGAATAGCGGCAAAATATTTAATCTCGTCCTATTGTTCGCTCCAGACTGTACACGACGCGCGACTCAACGCGAGGGTCGACTCGATGGTGGAGGAGGGCTTGATCGATGAACTGCTGAACTTCCACGACAGGCACAATAAACAGAGGATTCAGGATGGCAAGTAAGTGATGAATTCAAGTTATTCAAGTTATATTTGTAGAAAAATGGATATTAATTAGTAAGAAATTAGTGATAAATCACTTCTTTTTCGTCTAGTTCTTCTGACATTAGTTCCGGCTTTATTCGACAGGGTCTACTTTTCGACTAAGCATACCCCACTTTACTCGGTCGTCAACATCCTCAGTGGACAATCGATTGGTGTTCATGTCCTGCATCATATCATCCAGCCATAGCTTCCTTGGGTGTCCGGGGGGTGTAACTCCAGGGAAACACATATCATAAGGCAGTTCCTAGATCAGCGCATAACATGGCCATACCATCTCAAGTGACGCTCTTGGCCATTATCCCCTACGTGACGGACCCCAGGACTACTTTGAATGAATAGTTAGTGCTTGTAACTTTGTTGCCGCGAATATTGTATATAGCTTAAAATTTCTAAGATTTATACATAAGATATTCTGGACCTTTCATTTTTGATTTGGTATATGCTCATCACGCTGAACGTTGGCTAAGGAGCCATATCTTTATTTGATATAGTTCAGCTGGTCTATTATTTTTTTTTTCAGGCGTTTCAGTTTCAAAACCTTTATATCCTGTGTTCTTCGTAGGCTTAATAGCTTTGCTCAAAAATATTTAAACTCTTCCGTCAACTAATGCCGAAGTAAATTATAAACTTTCGCATTTTGTTCTACGATTTATGTTAAGTACGAAGGTTATCTAAGTCTCAAAATATTACTTAAAAATAAATATAAAACGGCTATAATAACATATAATGGTAGTTAACTTTAACTATTTGAGTTTTTACACCAAACTAAAACGTGGTTCATCAATTTTTTATAATATAATGAAGAAAAATTAACACTATATTAAATAGAGCCAAACATAAAAATAAAATGTAAGTAAAAAAAGAAGATCTATGCAATTGTTGAAATCGTTCATTTATTCGAGACAAAGGGACCATTCGCGGAAATTATCCGTGAAATTAAAACGATTTAACGTAACGATGAATCAATTTCATTGATTAAAATAAGAATCGAGATCGATTTCGTATATAATCGTGTGTAACCAAAAATGTATCGTCTCAACCGAGTTTCGTCACGTGTGGTTATTAAGAACATAATATATAAAATTGGCTTGCTATCAGTTTTATTGGTTTTCATTGTATATTTAATTTCTATAACTATAATTTCTAGAATGTTCTTAGCGATTTTTACCTTGACTTTTTTACCTTTTACCTTGATTTTATCTTGACTCTTTGATTAGATAAAGAGGGCGCTCACTTCAGTGTACAATCGGGTCACAAGTTCAAGACATTGCTTTTTTAATTTTCACACAATGGACACAGTGAATCCATGGAATGATACGAATATTCAAAAGCTTAGAAAGTGTGTGTGTTTTCTTATATATGTTGCAAAATATATAAAAACAAAACAAACAAATGACACTTAATAATCATGTTAAATGGTGTAATGGTGTTGTATCATGTTAAATTTAACGGATTAATCACCTTTAACGGATTAATCGAGTATATTGATTGTAAATTTTTTTGGTAACCCTACGTTTCGAACAAGGACTAATAAATGTAATATAATAAAAAAATTACAATTGAATATACATAATAAATCCATTCAAAGAATTATATTTCAAAAATATAGAAACAATAATCATATCATATATCTAAATTTATTATTGACCCGTATCTTCCGCGATATTCACATGGTACAGAGTCTCGAGAGAGGTTCTCGGGTAAAATCTGCAAAAATCCTGAAACCAATAATAGTTGATGTATAAAAACTAAGTTTAGAGTCTAGTCACTAAATTAATATATAATTACTATTGAAATTCCAAATTCTCTCTCAATTTTTTTATTTATACTTATGTATGTCATAAATATTTTAAAATATGTTTATACTAATTAAGCTAATAAGACTTTTTATAAAAAAAAAAAGCTTTCTGGAATTCTTAATTAAAAAAAAATCCTACTTAAGTAAATAAACATAGCAAATAAACTCCACTGTAAACAAATAAAAAAACTCAAAATGGGGTGAATAAAAAAATAAAAACAATATGGCGGCCATGGGCAATGGCCGCGCTGCATCTGCCATACTGCGGTTCACTGTGCGCTCAGGTTTCATGCATTCTTTTCCGACGACTGTTGTATTTAATCCTGCAAATTTTTAGAAAATTAATTATTTATTATATTAATAAAAATATTCGATATATAAATAACAACACTATTGTACACTTGCATGTTCACGTTGATGGTCACAATGGATGCGATGCGATGGCTTTTGGATGGCATTTTTAATTAAAATTTAAAAAAAAACTGATATGATGAACAACATGGCGTTAGGATCCGTGATATATCCTAACGCAGCCTAAAACGCATTACTAAATTATAGTCAAACTGATGACATTCCTGGCCTGTTTCACTTTCACAACGTTACTGGCATATAAAATATTAAACTTCTAACACAATTTTCAATTAATTGCCACTAGTTAATTATTTTCAAGTACCAAGAATCATAATCCAGGCTATAGTAGTATTACGCACGCGGTAGCCAGTAGAGACCGCAGTCCGCTCTATTGCTACCATCGTATATAAAATATTGATATATCACAAATGACTAGATATGGCAATAAAATATAACATTTTGAAAATAAGAATCCAAATGTAGAAAAAAAATATTGTCACAAAAAAAATATTCGAAAAAGTATTCAATTTCAATTTTCTTACTGAGATACTGAACTTACGTAATAGAATCATTTGTTTTTGTGCACATAGCAGTGAGCTGTCCATATGAAGAGACATTGCGTGTTGAATATTTTGCTAGTACGAGAAAGTCCGCGGAAATCGAACCTGCAACTTGGCCTCCATATAAAAAAAAACTCTTTTTAACAACTCTCACAGTTCATTTCAACTTAAACGATGTTGTTATTAAACAAAATAATAGACTAAATGATATGTCTCGTACATACACACGACGTATCTAGGATTTATATCAACATTTGTAAGACTTCCCTTTTGTGGCGATTTGTTCGTTACCTCAGCCTTAGCAGAGTGCTGGTGTTCCATGACCTCATTAAGAGCATTACTCCAGAAGCCCCAACACCTAGAGAAACTAGTATCACAGATATTTAAAATATCAGAAATATCTTCTAATATTTTAAACGTGAAACTTCGTGAGAATGGATGATTGTTCCGGTTTAGCGCAAAAGCTACTGAACGTTAACTTTGCAGTAATATAGCTTAAACGAGTACATCTGAATAACATATAGGCTACAAATTATGATAAATGAATGCAATTCAATTTACGAATAAATAAATTACAGTACAGTGTAAGTGGACGAAGTCACGAGCGGTAGTAAAGTTTACAGTCAAAAACCGTACTTTATCATCAATATTAATTATATAACTTGATGTAAGTATTAATGTTATAGTATAATACATTGTAATTGAGATAGACACAGGTACGCGTAGTGGATAAAGCCAATACCGTCTAACTTTGTTTTACCAGCACCAGAATAATGGAAGCAGTAGGTACTTGCTAGATTATAACTTTTTAACTTATGTCAGTAGGAAATTTAGGTTTAGATTAGCCAATTTATTCTTATCTACTAACATATCTTACAATGCTTAAAATGCTTAAAATGCGTATAAATTAATTATGCTCTCAAAAAATGCTTAAAATGCGTATAAATTAATTATGATTACTAAATTTTTACATTGAAGACTTAAACATTTTTTTGCCTTCTCGCTGTCACCCGCAAATAGCAGGATAGAGGGAGAAAAGCTAGTGTTGAGACACTACGTTTCTCACTTTCCGTCCTTTCGTGACATTGCGTGTTGAGTGACGGAACTCTACGCCAAGCTTTGTCTTGTTTCTAGAGCAAAGAAAAGGAAAACAATACATTGTCCCCAAGTAGGAATCGAACCTACGACCGTCGCGTTTACATTCAGACTTCAAAATTAAATGGGTTAATTACCTAATAACTTGTAAAGTAAAAAAAATTAAAAAGTTAATACCGTTGTCAAATACACCCCAACTGAACTGAACCACTGTGGCTTTGAAAACACGTAACATAAGCTCCTCTTACTTAATCTCTCTTGTTTAATTAATAAAAAAATATTCTATATATATTCTATGATAAATTCTCTCTCTAATCCTCAAAATATTTACGTTCGCTGCTTATTTTTTATATTATTGCCGTGAGAATTTTTTTTTGGACCAAAATAAAAATAACAAAGCACAGTGCGTGTAAAATGTATATAAAAGTATGAAATATTTCATTAATCATTCAATTTACACGTCAATAAATGATCTAATTGAGGTAGCGGTCACATGTGAACTATAAAGGATCTTAAAAGCATAAAAGGTTACAACGTGGAACCAAAGTTTGTTAATGATTTATTGTTATTTGAGATTTGCTATAAATACTTTAGTTAATTGTAGTTAAGTTGAAACTTGTGCTGCAGTGGGACTGGGACTGGGAATGTACACGCGATGGTCGTGCGTTCGATTACCACTCGGGGAATTAGTTTTTTTGTTTTTCCGTCCTGAGAAGCGCTCGACACGCAATTCAGGCGGAGAATGGAGAACGTAGTGTCTTGTAATTCTATATTTACTCTCTGCCAATACAGAGAATGTGAAAAATAAAACTTGTAGCTACAAAATACTGCAAAATAGATGTATAGTATCTCATCGTAACTCAGTTTCAACATGCCTAAGTGAATAAAATGGTACTGGGTTTGACTCCCTCTGCACAAAATATTGACAGTACAGTAACACACTTTATATAAAATATATAAAATAATATGTAAATTTTTATTAACAGAAAAAATAAAATTATTTATTCATCTTGTTAACCAAAATGGCGTCCAAAATACAAACAACTCATGTCATTATTCTTTATATCTCTTGACATTGTCTGTATATAGTCTATATACGAATGCAAGATTACATCCAGAATGGAGAACCTTAATAAATATTTCAAGCATTTGCCTTCTAATTTGCCATGGGAGTGACAAACAATCCTACGTCAAATGAAACACCTTGACGTGCGTTATTCAATTATAACTAATAGCTTGAAGGCTCGTAAAATTTCCAGCCATTAGCTACTGAGTGTTACAGGTGCATTATGTAAGGTCTAAGTGAAAATTAAGTTCAGATTATTATGAACGATATGATCAATATAAATTTAAATGAAAGTAATTTTGGCGGGAAGTGGAAAACGAAGTGTTTGGACACTAGCTTCTGTATTCATCGAAAAAGGAAATAACTACAAATATACCATAATATATTATATAAAAAATATATTATGGTACACCTTAAATATTTTCCTTTTTTTTTTCCTGAAATTCGATAGTCAGCAGAAAAATTAACATATTAGTCTATGATATGTACATTGTATATTAACTAAGGAATCCCATTGTCTCTATTTGCTCAACCACATTGAAGTCTTTGAATATGACTTTGATGGTGATAAGGCGCTCGTGGCGCAGATAAATTGACTGTCGGTCTCAAATTTAGATGAAAAGTGTGGGTTCGATTCCACTCTTGGAAAATGAATTATTTTTATTTTCTTCGCTCTGGCAACAAGGCAATAGCGCGTTGGGTTCCATCACTCAACAAGCAATGCCTCAAAAGGCGGAAAGCGGGGAACGGAGTGTCTTAACACTACGTTCCCTCTGCCTACCCTGTTATACCTAGGTATGCGTGATATACAAAAAAAGGCAACACTTTCAATCTAACCAGACCAGGGAAATAAAACTATTGGATACGTACTAAACATGTTAAAGATAATTAATATATTTGTTTTACTTTGTTATTTATGTTTATGTTTTTTTATTTAATTTGCACCGAGCCTATTTCTCCTTTTGCTTGCTTGATTGCTTGAAGCAGTAAGACCGCCTTAGCATATACATTTTATATTTATTTGTTTATATTTACGTTTTTTGTGTTTTATTATGTGTGTGCAATAAAGTAGAAAAAAATAAAAATAAAATAAAAGTAATAGGCTAGTATGGCGTTATATACATATGTATATGTAATATTTAACTAACTTTTGGCAGTTCTTCACCCCGCCTTGTCAGATTTTAAAATTAAGAATTTGAGTTGTGTAACAGGTGGCACATTCTAAGTTGCCATAGTATCTCCGACAGTAGATACAGTAACAATGGGTTCCTCTAAAAAATGGACTTTCACACAAAATTTTTTTTACTCACCGAACCAGTAGTTCCTGAGATAAGAGAAAAATAATATATATGCATAGATAGAAATGTACAAATGCTTGCAATATGCATAGATGCAATATGCATAGATAGAAATGTACATATATATTGCACTAGGTCTGCTTTGCGGGATAAAGCGTGAAAAAATAGTTTATTTATTTGCATTTTCATATTATCTTTAATATTTGTTCTCCAACTTGATTTCAGCGAACTTGTTATATTCTAACAATTTTTTTCAAAACCCATATCGGAATGCGGCAATCGCTGTGTACATATTGATACCGAGTATACCGTCCATGGGTCACATATGGGGTCGATAAACGATACGAATGGTTGCACGACTGTTGAATATTCCAAATCATATTTGCTTGTTACAACTGAAACAGATTTGTATACGAGTATACTTGTAGCTATAGAGGCAAAAGAAATTTTACTTTTAAATCTTAATTTAAATTATTCACGTTTTATTCTCGCTGTACCTATAGCAGCATAGGCGATGGATACCTAGTGTTAAGACACTCCGTTCTCCGCTATCCGCCTTTAGAGACATTGCGTGTTGAGTGGTGGAACTTAATGTCGCGCTTTGTTTTGCTACCAGAGCGCACAAATGACTACTTCATTCCCCCGAATGGGAACCGATCCCATAACTGTCGCGCTTACAGTCAAACACTGTGCCGCTGTGCCACGACGGCCTTATTAAAATAAAATTATATATGTTATATATTTAATTTATACTTTGGCTATTGGTGAAAACCATATGAAAGTCTGTATATGTAGTTTGAAAGCTTATACATAAGCACATGCATACGTCGCTGGGAAGCGAGTTCATTTTATACAATGTAAACATACGTCGTTTTATTCTGTCAGACGCTATTCCAGTACTCAACAATAGCCTTTCGTTTTCATATATCAATTGCTGTTATAGATTAATAAATAAATACTGTTTATTTTGAAAATAGTGTTGCTAAAACACAGGATGCGGCTACACGCGACGGGTGTGGGTTCGATTCCTACACGGGTGAATGATTTTTTATTATATCCGCCCTTTGGCAAAAGCTAAAAGAAAGCTACTACATTCCCTTTGCCTATGCTACTATATTAGGGATACAACTTCATATATTATCCTATCGATAAGTGACAATTTATTATCAAGAAAAGTCTCATCTATAATACCAAAAGTGAAATTATTTTGCCTCGATTTTGAACAGATTTTTGTTATATTGTCTATTTACGTTTAACACTGTTTACAAAAACCACGTAGATTGCAGTCAAAACGCCAATGAAAGCCCACACGCGTAATAAATCAACTGTAACGGTTGAATCGTACGTTTCTAAGAATCGATAAGTTTTTTTTTATATATATATATATAAAATCGATATAGGTATATATTAAATCGATACGAAATCTTTTCCGGATATCGTTTTTTATTGTAGTATTTACTTGTAGTGTTCGTAGTCGTATGTAAACTTACAAGATATTTTGTTTATAGTGAATTTATTAGGCTATTTATAGACATTTTATGCTAACGTGCTTGTGATTCCTAGGAATTAAATATATTTAAATTAGTTTGACGCTTATTTCTCTATAGACAATTCTCTTTCGCTTTGGGCTTGAATACGGGACATTGCTCGTTTAGTAGCGGAATTCAACGCTGCTCGTTCTTATCGAACTTACACCCATCGAGTTAACATTTAGATGCTTGATAATTCCCCAGTGTGTGACTATTTCCCAAATTTAAAAAAAATCTCAAAGCAAAGCAATCTCTCTTAGCAAAGTGGCAAGAATTCACTTACATTGTGTAATATCCATAATTTCCAAGATAAAAGGTCGGCCACATCTGGCAAATCCTCAAACATAATACGGAAACACGCATTCTTTTCTAATTATCTCTCGTTAAAGGAAAACATGAGGGTACTTGTGCAAAAATAACTAATGCAACCCCTTTTTTAATACAAACGCTAGGGATAATCTAGGGGTTTGTTTTTTTTAATACTTTATGAGCTAGAGATGTAAAATTTAAGCCTATGCCATAACGATCTTCTGACTTTTTAATTTTTAGACGGCAAAATGTTCAAAATGTACAGATTTAAAGCATGCGTTTTATGTCAGCTTTTTACTCAGTGCGTTGTTCAAAATGTAAGGATTTTTTATATTGTTTATATATTTTCAGGAGGCGATTGAATGAGCGATTGTGCGACATTTAAGTTGTCCTTATACGTCAAATTATTCATGTTTAATATATAGGTACTATTTTACTGCTCTGGGAAGACAAAGCTCAACGTTGAGTTTCGCCTCCCAATTAAGTAGCCAATATTGAATTCGGGCGGAGGCCATAGTTTCTAATTTAATTATTCATAACATTTTTTCAGACCTCCAGATTACACGAAAGGTATATTTCAAACACTTGGCTTCAAAGAGTTTCACGAATATTTAATGCTAACACCCGACTTGAAGAATAGTGATAAAGGAAAGAAACTGTTACAAGAAAGTATAGAAAATATGAAAATGGGTACGAGAAGGTATTCGAGAAGACAGAATAAAATGGTTAGAGGAAGATTCTTAGATCATCCTACTAGAGAGGTAACTGGACTTAGTTGTATATTTAACTTTTTTTTTGATACCTGAAGACCCGCAACCATCATGCATTAGCCAGCTTAGCTTAGCGTTCATATATTCGAATTTTTACCTAAGTACCATAAATTGAATTTTAAATTTTGCAGTTGTTATTGTTTATACGTTTTCCTTGTTGAATAATTTTTACTTGAATGTTTACATTATATTGAGTGTTAGTAAAAAAATTAAATAACCCACTTTTTATATTTGTTATTGCGTAATTCAATCATCAATATTATTTGTACTTGAAGATTATTTTTTATTGTAAATGTTTTAAAGTGCCATCGTGTGTGTAATAGCTGTATTAACATATCTTCTGAATTATAGTTTATACATTTAGTGTAGCGCCATCTATTGTCAAGTAGAAGTAATGCTGAAATTACTCATCATAATAACAGATGTCGCTTTTTTTTCAGATCCCTCCAATTTACGAATTAGATACAACGAATATTGACAAATGGGACAATGAAGTTAAAAATAAAGCAATTAACATTATAGAAAGTTTTATAAATAAAACTAAGAGCGAATATGAACCATTGAAATCAGATATATGTCAAGAAAAAACTAATATAAATGTTCATTCGAGCAATTATTGTGATGTTTGTGAAAGACTCATCATTGGGGACAGAGAATTTGTTATTCATATGAATTCTCATAAACATAAACGCGCTTTAAAGAGCAAACAAAGACGAGGCTTATTGCCTAAAGATGACCAAAAGGAAGATTAATAATATAATAAGTAATATTTCTATTATTACTGGGAATTGATAATGGTATTTCCATTAACATTATCTATGGCTATGTACCAAATGTTATTTTGTGTGATGACTTCCATGTATGTATGTATACTAAAATAATTTAAAAAATAATAAAAGAATAATAAAACTAAGCAAAATCTTTTATTTTTTTTTACTACTATTTACAACATAATATTTAAATATCCATGTCTATTCCAGTACTAGCAGGTTTTTTAGGTGCTCTATAATCATAATTTTCAAATTCAGGATATTTTTGAATAACTTCATAGTAAGCCTGACACAGTCTACCAAATTCACCATTAGCTATTTGAAAAGGTCTTGTAACAGGATCAAGATCTGCCATTTTATACATCTTAAGAGCCATTTCTTCTCGCACTTCCTTTGGAAATAAGGTTTGAGCTCCTCTAATAGAATATTTTTGTCTCATGGAAAATATTTGCCTGGTCACTTTTTCGACAAGTTTAAAAGGTAGCTTTATAATAGGTTGTTTTAAAGGTGTTAAGGTTACAACACCTACATCTACATCAGGCTTCGGAAGAAATGCTGCTCCTTGGATATCGAATTTGTATTTCACATTACACCAATTCTGACACATAACTGATAATCTACATCTTTGCTTATGCATTATTGATGCAGCCATTCTCTCTGCCACCTCTTTTTGAAATGTTAAGGTCATTCTTGTCCGTCCAAATGACCAAGGTCCTTCCTTCTTTGAAATCATTTCTAACCATCTTATAATTAAAATTGTTGATACACTGAATGGTAAATTACCTATGAGATTAATAGGTGGAGGAGCATCTGTCCATTCAGATTTAGCATCTTCAGGAATAAAATGAGCAATGTTAGTTTTTAAAATGTCACCAGTGATTATATCAACATCTAATTGTCCTCTACATGCATCTGCTAACAGTTCTAAAGAAGGTATGAAACGTGAATCTTTTTCAATTAAAATTAGTTTCCTAGGTGCTTGTTGTATTATGGATCTTGTTATGCCACCAGGCCCTGGTCCAACTTCACAAACTACATGGTTTTCTATGTGTCCAGCAGCTCTTACAATTTTGTCAATTAACCTTGGTTCCATAAGAAAATTTTGAGATAACTCTCTAAGAGCGCGTAACTTGTATAATCTGATGACATCCTTGATACTAGGTAGCGGTGGTAATCTAATCTGTAAAGCTGACTTTGCTACAGCCATTACTGCTGTATTTTCGCCGGTTCCTCGAAGTCGTCAAGGAAAGTTTCCTGTTTAACAGCAAATATTGAATACATATAAATACTAAACACTCCAGCACCAATTGCCAACCCAGTAAGTCTATTTCTTTTTGAAATTTGATGCAATTTCTGCACTCGCTCACGGTTCTTTTCTTCAATAATTTTCATATAATCCAATTCTGCCTTTTTAAGCACTGGATCCTGTCCCCCAGAATTAATTTTAGGTCTTAAGTTAGAGTCTCCCATTACGAGAAATAAATATTTTCCTAACCTCAAATTCGACAAAAACCACAGCTAATATAATGTAATATAAGTTCTTGAACATATTCGACCTGTTACAGACTATTGATAAAAAGATGATAACACACAACAGATAAAAAAGTCCGTTGAATGAAACTGCTGAAACTCTTTTTTTAATCTGTTAGAGCTACATTTTTAATTATTTTAATTGAAGAAAGAAATCTTATAAGTCCATTGTAATAGAACATATTTTTAAAGTGTCATATGAGCTTTAGAGAATAAATGAATTTAAATATGCTTAATTACGTTAAATTCAATTGTATTAGATATGAATTTAATTGTATAGCAAACAGTATTCTATATTTTTCATATATATATAAAACAAGGTCATATATACATATTTTATAATATAAGAAAAAAAGCCAAATTATATCACTAAATCAAATCATAATATAATTGTAATGAATAAAAAAAACAATAGCATTGCGTAACACAACCGCAGTGTTACATGAAATATAAACACAACAAAACCAGCTGTTCCTGACGTTCACTTGTACGAGCATGCGCGCAGCCATCTTTTTCTAAACAAAACATCTCTTTCCCGCATATACTAAACGCAATCGTCAATTCTCGCCTCGCGTTGTATACGGCTGGTCGGTTTTTGTGTTATTGTGTAAAAATAATGCCTTTTATCTCAAAAGACTGGCGATCTCCTGGCGAAGAGTGGGTGAAAACACAGGAAGGATGGGAAAAGAAGAAAGTTCTAGAATGCACCGCGCAGAGGTAAGTGCAAATTACCATCTAGTTACAGCAATCCTTTGTTCATTTCACCGTTCGACGCAACTAAGCACGAACTATTTATTTCCTTAACATATATTTAAAACTAACGCTTATAATATAATAATTGAATGCTAGTTTGTTTGTTATTTTGTCTTACAGATACGCTGCTATCTCTAACTTTAATAACTCAGACGATAACCAGCAGAAATGGTGAGTTCCTACTTCTATTTACTTGGCGATCAGCTGTGCTTTGTTGTGGATATATTGATTTGTGTGTATTAATGACGTTGGAACGTTGTGTTGTAGTGTAACTTCATTTTTAATATTGATATGGTGTCTTTAGACTTGAATGAAATCTATTTATACTATTCTTAGTAATAACATAAGGTTTAAACTTTAATCATAGACCAAAGTCATCTATTTGCAAATTACAAGATCCTTTCACCGATCATTAATTATTCATTGCATAATTTATATTATGTAGTATAAAAGTTAACTATAAGATCGTCAAGAACTTTTTTTAAAATATAATAATTCGTTACTTCCTTATTGTTAAACTGAGTAAAAAGTACTTGTAAGTTTTATTACGATAAAATTTACCTTACATAAACAACGATGTGGAAAGATTACCCAAATGTTTGCACAAATTTGTTTCGGGAATGTAGGTCAGGAAGAACGATCGCATCGACTCGGGTCAAGACTTTGTGAAATGCGGATAGGAAAATAATTTACTTTGGACACACAGAAATTATTATATATATATATATATATATATATATATATATATATATATATATATATATATATATATATATATATATATATATATATATATATATATATATATATATATATATATATATATATATATATATATATATATATATATATATATATAATAATTAAAATTCATCAATTTATAGATTATATTATATAGTTTTATGTAATTTACTATGAAATTAATATAATATAAACGTAAAATTGAACATCAGTAATTGTAATTCGTGTGTAATTTTTCAAAGAATTATTATAAAATTTCATCGTCAATATTGCTATAACTATTTTATTATAAAATATAAATGCGTATAAAGTAAATCATGACACACTGTTGTGTTACTTATATATATTAGCTTAAAGTTTCGTCATTATAAAATTATAGCCTTCCTTTGAAAGGTAGCACCATAATGACTACATCTACACCGTTTGATTAGATTTAAAGTGATAACTTAGAATTTAATTTACGATGTCCGAGATTCAATGCCCTTCATGATGATTAAATAATTATTAATTAATTCTTTTGCATATATACAAGTTGCAGAATGCGACTTCGTTTCTTCATGGACTTTGGAATGTAAAATCTTGTTTTATCCCATTTGCGTAGGATATTCGAGAAATCGTCTCTTAGGCCACTGTCCCCTACCGAAAAAATCACTTAAATCCTCTTTTTTAACTTCAGGTTGTATCCCCCATATAGGAGGATAGGCAGAGGTTACCTAGTGTTTAAACAATCTGTTCCTCATTTTCCGCCCAATTTTCGAAACATGTGTGTCGAGTGGCGGAACTCACTATAGCACTTTTTATTCTTGTAACTAGAGCGAGGAAATTAAAATAATTAATTTCGCCGAGTGGGAATCGAACTTATAACCGTTGTGATTACAGCCACACGCTGTGCAACTGGACACCCTCAATATCTTAATATATACTATATTATATATTATTACTTATTAGATACATATAGGGTACTGACGTTGCTTCACTATAGTATTTATATTCTTATTATAAAAATATATATTGTAACAATAATCAATACAAAATAATATATATTTGTCCCTAGTAGTCACCAAAACGTTAACGATTCTATAAAAAAAAATCTTAAATATGAAAATTTTAACTCGATGCAAAGCAATAAAAATTAATTTTAAGTATCCGACGTCCGAAAAATGAAAGCTTGACTACCTCGCTTCCTCTGAACGACTTCAATTAAGATATACGTTTTATTTTTAAACGTTGATAGATATATCCTTTACGTTTTAACATACTTTGGGAGACAGCTCTTAGATGGGCATTAAGCGTCTAAATCTGTCTTGTTTATAGTGAATACGTACCAAAGATTTTTTAAACATTTTGGAATATCAACAAAATTATAAAATTAGTCTTGAAAGAACATTTTCATTTATTTTATTTTTTTTAATTTTTATTTTAATTTTTAATTGAAATAGAGGGAATCACTCACGGGGGACTCAAAATATCATGCAGTAAGTGGCTAATTAAAAGAACAAATTAAAAAAATACTCCGAATACGCAGAAGTCGTCTTTACAGCCAAACGATGTGCCACCGCGCCACGCCAGCCATGTAAAGATTTCAAGAGATATAGGCATTAAAAACTATATAATCTTTTAAGTTCTCGTTTAAGTATCTTCTAAGAAGTTTTAATATATATTTTCACTTAATAGATATTAAAAGTTCAGTCCGACATTAACCGACCGCAAATAGCTGATTGTATTCAATTACCTTGATATAAGATCATAGTAGTAGGTATCATATTAAGACCCAACTCGGCATGTTAGAAAGCGAAATAAGATGCAATTTGTCCGTCGGTTACGCCAATGTTGTAGAAATTTAATCAGCTCAATTAGCTATTTTCACTTTTGAAGAAAAGTACCGACTTATGCTAAAGCGTATTAATTATCGACTTACGAAATTTTCCGGTAACAATGCAAATATATGCTTTTTAATTTTTTCAATAGCGGAAAAAAAACAAAATGAAAACAAAAGTGTATTAAACATTATAAGTTAAAAAAGTATTTACTATGTCGATTAATAAATAATTTAATCAATAGTTCAAACTTAGAGACAAAGAGCTCCTATATTACAAAAATGTTATTATTGTAGGTACATACATTTGTTAGGCTTCGACGACCATTAATCCGGCTTTATGAAACCAGCTGGAAAAATCATTACTTCTAGCCATGTTTTTATATTTTTGACAGTTTATATTTATATACGTATATTTCTTATGCCACACAAACAAAAACAGATAAACGAATATAAAAAAAAAATCATAGAAAGTGATATATACAAAACATCATTGATAAGGTACGCAAGTTACAACTGAAGGCAGTGGTTCCTGATTGCAATTATAGTCTGTGAAAATATAATTTTTCATCGTCACGCTGATCCCGCCTGTAAAAGCATAAGTAGATGGACCTAGTGTCAAGACACTCCGTCCTTCACTTTCCGCTCAAATTCGAGACATTGTGTCTTAATAAAGACAAGGCTCGGCGTCGAGTACCGTAGGTTCCTTGTTACCAGAGCGGGTAAATGAAAAAAAATCACAGTCATCGCATTCTATATGCAATATATATATACTAGCAGCCCGCTTGCAAGCTTCGCCTGCTTATATTGATGTGCTCGGATTTACTCTAATAAAATATGCATATACTGTACATTTTATATAACTTTTTTATTTATAAACTGATAGAAATAAAACAAGATTTAAATTTTATGTGAAGTGAAGTAAATTTGAATCGATTGAGCCGTTCCTGAGATTGGCGTGCACACGCACAGACAAACAGATTTTTTTTAAACAATTGTTTTAGGTTCTATTACTTTTTTAAATGTCCCCAATAACAAATTATTAATATATCTTCCATGTACAGACAGCGATTAGGTACATTTTTTTAAATGTAATGATTATTTTAATTATCTAATGAAGCGTAGAATGAAAGGAAAATCATGAATGGATAAATACGTCACTAGGTCCTCTCTAAAAATAAACACAATAATATAGCAGATATAAAATAGCTTATAAATAGATAAATATATTTATCTATTACTATATTTAATATATCTGCTGCAGCCAATTTTGTAGCCTTTCCCCTATTTATATTTATTATTATATTATATATACTTACATGATACCATAGCTTTTATCTGTGGCTTCACATCTACGGTCAAATGGAATAACTAAGAGTTTTTTAGATACATGATAGTAGGTACTGTGGGTTATATTGAAAAGATTACCATATATATATATATATATATATACATATACATATATATATATATATATATATATATATATATATATATATATATATATAATATATATATATATATATATATATATATATATATATATATATATAGAATGAATATATGTGCTTGTATTGGAAATGCCTACGTCTACGTGATGTATATTAGCCTATAGTCTTCCATTCTGCTCTTACTGTCACGCCGACTGGTAGCTTCGTTTGCAAACATTAGTAAACAGTTCAACAGACCGGGTTGCACGTGAATATTCAATACGAATTTACATATGAACAGAAATTGATTGACTACCTGTATTTTAGTCAATACAACTGAAAAGTTCGTTGCGTCACAGGGTGTGACTGACTGACGCGACGGTTGTGGGTTCGATGTCCATTTGGAGAGAATTAGTGATTTCATTTCTTCGCTCTGGCTTGGCTCTTGACAAGACTTGGCTCGGCGTTGAGTTCAGCCACTCAAAACGAAATATTTCAATATTGGCGGAAAAAGGGGAACGGAGTGTTTTAACACTAGGTTCCCTCTGTCTGTTTGCTATATGCGGTGAATAGCGTGAAACTATCTCAGAAACAAAATTATCTCTATATATATGTATAGTTTTCGTTATTGCCATTTGACCACTCAGGCAAAGCCGCAGATAAAAGCTAAATTAGATCACACTAAATAAATAACGAAGATACAACCATACAATTTACGATTCCTTTATTAGAAAAAAGGCATTATAAATGACACTAAAGCCGATCCCAAATTTAACTCGAATTGATACTAACGTATATTTTCTGTTGTAATAAATTGAACACGCCCTTTGAAAAGGTTAGCTCAATTTTGTTGAGTGTAACTTCTTATCTACATAGTAAAGATGTAGGACGAAACACATTTCTACGTTGATACATTATATGCCTACGCACGGAGACTAGAGAATGGGGGGGGGGGGTGAGGGGTGCTGTTTATTTTTACCTTTCATTTCTTATATGAAATTTATTTATTCATGTGTTAAATAAGAAAATATTATAAAACGATTTATGAAGCCAAAGACAAGCTTGAGCTTCATTTTATTGGCACCTATATAAATCAATCAACCCATTAATTGGCACCTGTAATAGATTTCTTTTGAAACTAAAGTAATACGTATATGATTAAATATACCTAATGGATTACATTATATATATATATATATATATATATATATATATATATATATATATATATATATATATATATATAATATATATATATATATATATATATATATATATATATATATATATATATATATATATATATATATAAGAACCTCTATTGCATCTGATCTGGCCATCGTGAATACGTTCTTCCAAAAGAGTCCGCAGCACCTTATTACGTATGCGAGTGGACTCCATTCAACCCAAATAGATTACCTATTGACCAGGCGGTGTCACGTTGGCAAGGTAACTAACTGTAAAGTCATTCCTGGTGAAAGCCTCACGGCCCAACATCGTCTTCTTGTCATGGATTATGTCGTTACCCCGATAAAGAAATTAGCCGAGACGCGTAAGTCTAAGATCAAGTGGTGGTTGCTGAATGGACCGATGCAGACCGACTTTCTGGCAGAGGTTAACAGTCAAAATTTAACAACTAACACCGAAACTGCTCAGGATGCTTGGGATCGAGCTCAGTCAGCAATTATTACGGCTGGTAAACATGTTCTTGGCGTTTCTAAGGGAGGACGTATTATGGACAGGGAGACATGGTGGTGGAATGACAAGGTACAGGAGGTGATTCATGATAAGAAGACTGCATTTAAGGAGTGGCAGCGTTCCAACTCTCCTGAAGACAGACTGGAGTACATAGCAGCGAAACGTGCCAGCAAAAGAGCTGTAGCCAGAGCCCGCAGTGAAAGTTTATTACCTTTATATGATAAACTTGAAACTGTGGAGGGGCAGAAGCTCATCTACAAATTGGCACGTGCTCGGGATAAAGCGACGCAAGATATCACAAAATGTCTTTGCGTCAGAGATTCCCAGGGCAAGCTGCTTTGTAGTCATGCTTCTGTGAAGGAGAGGTGGAGAAGTTACTTCTTGGAGCTGCTGAATACTCAGCACCCGGGTAGTATTCCGTCTGAACCACCTCCTAACCTGGGACTTATTGCTCCAATAACCCTTGATGAAACTCGGAATTGTCTTCGACGCATGAAGAACGGCAAGGCGGTGGGACCTGACGATATTCCGATCGAAGCGTGGAAATCGTTAGGCTCTCGTGGTGTGCTCATGCTTACTGATCTTTTTAACCGCATTTTGAACACTGGGACGATGCCACATCAATGGCGGCACAGTTTTATTACCCCTATTTACAAAGGAAGGGGCAGTGTTCAAGATTGCGGTAGTTATAGGGGCATTAAGATTATGAGTCATACCATGAAGCTCTTCGAGCGCGTGATTGCCCTCAGGCTCCGCCGAGAGTGTACTGTCTCTGAGTGTCAATATGGATTTCAGCCAGGATCAGGCACTACGGACGCCATTTTTGCCCTCAGAATTTTGATGGAGGCACACAGGGAAAAGAGGACAGCTCTGCATGTGGCATTCTTAGACCTGCAGAAGGCCTTTGACTGTGTGCCACGTCAGTGTATCTGGTGGGCACTGCGATCCAAAGGGATCCCTGAATCCTATGTTGCTATTATCAGAGACATGTACAACGACTCTGTTTCTACAGTTAGGACCGCTGTTGGCGATACCAAACCCTTCCCAATTACAGTAGGGGTTCACCAAGGCTCAGCTCTTAGTCCACTTTTGTTTAATGTAGTGCTAGATACTGTCACGGCTCACATCCAGGACCAGCCTCCATGGCTGATGATGTATGCCGATGACATAGTACTCATTGACGAGAACCGACTGTTGCTGGAGCGTAAAGTGAATGCCTGGAAGGGTGCGCTTGAGAACGGTGGTCTTAAACTGAATGTGTCAAAGACCGAGTACATGGCTTGCGGGAACCCAGACTCGAGCACCATCCACATCGGGCCTGAGCCAGCCGTTAAGTCGGAGAAGTTCAGGTACCTTGGATCCATTATGCACGAGTCCGGAGGCATCGACTACGATGTCCACGCCCGGGTTAGCGCTGCTTGGGCCAAATGGCGGGAGGTCACTGGTGTGGTCTGCGATCGCAGAATACCGCCCAAACTCAAGGGACTGATATACAAGAGCATGATCCGACCAGTTCTTCTATACGGCAGCGAATGTTGGCCAGCATTATCTCGGCACACTCAGGAGCTTCACGTAACGGAGATGAAGATGCTGAGGTGGATGTGTGGCGTTACTCGGGCTGACCGCATACGCAACACATTCATTCGAGGTAGTCTTGGGGTCCGTGACGTAGCGGATAAGCTCCAAGAGCGTCGTCTAAGATGGTATGGCCACGTTTTGCGCCGGCCTAAGAACTACGTCGGAAGAAAATGCCTTGACATGTCTGTCCCCAGGGACAGTACGGGGGTCTTACTCCAGAGTAAGACCCCCGGACGCCCAAGGAAGCGATGGCTGGACGTCGTGACGCACGACATGAGAGCCAATGAACTAACCACTGAGGATGCTCAAGACCGTGCAAAGTGGAGTAGACTAAGTAGGAAAGCAGACCCTGGCAATAGGCCGGGATAATGCAAAGTGGAAGAAGAAGATATATATATATATATATATATATATATATATATATATATATATATATATATATATATATATATATATATATATATATATATATATATATATATCATTTATTCTCATGTACGCCCATCCTTATACAACTCCAACAACCAAAGGTTGCCTGGAAGAGATCGCTTTAAGCGATAAGGTCGCCTTGTTTTGTTGCACTTTGTTTTGTTTTTTTTAATTCTTGTTATGATTATTTATTTTTGTATTGTATTGTTGTATTGTGGGAGTTGTTGGTATATGTCATTTGACACATTCAAGTAGGTGCTAGAGGCCTATGACCTCAGACCGCAATTTCCTCTATAAATGGTATGTTTTTTTAGTGCTAAACAGTTTCTTGATTACTTATTTTAAATAAAACTCCGTGTGTAAATTTCTGGACGCTTATATAAAAATATATTAGAAAAATATTTCGAAATAGGACGCGAAAAGCGCACAGATTTATTTATAAATTATTTCATCCTTTTTTAGTTTCTCCCTAAGTGTAATTTGAACCCACATACATTACGTTTTGTTTGGCATATCTCAACCGTTGAACTATAGCAAAAGAAAGATTAAATTTTATTTTCTTTAGCTTTACACTGTATCCCTGATTTAGTATGGCAGCGAGATTTCCTCACTTTCCACTCGACTTTTGGGACATTGCGTGTTTGTTGAAAGACAGAACTGAAACTCATTTTCACGACGTCAGACGCTTCACCGCTACGCCACTAAGCCTTCATAATGAAAAATTCTTATATTTTAAAGCACACAAGGTTTAAGCTTATTTATTTCCCATCTGAATTCCGATTCTTATAAATATTAATGAAAAAAGAATATAGAGTTTTATACTAGAGGGCTTCTTACATTACAGATTTTTATTGTTTCAATAACAATTAGTAGGAAGTGTACGAAGAAACATTTAAATAATAAGAATGTTGATGTGATGTTTAATAATAATTCTTAATGTTTTGTAAATGTTAATGGTTGTCTGTAACAAAACTAAATTATAGAATTAAATTTATTAAAATAAATTTTGTTTAAATAATTAGTTAATTTCTATTATTGATTGATTATTAGTATAAATAAATTTTTTTCTCATTTAAATTAATAATATTTTAGTCCAAAAAAAGAATAATCTTCATAAAGTATGTAACGAACAATTGAAAAATTGCAGCCATTGCGTTCGTTGGTTGCAAGTGTTAACTGTCAGCTATATGACAAGGCCGTTTCAATATAAAGAAATATTGTAATACGACTATCCGTCTCTGTCAATGTCATGGATATATAGGATTAAAGGATATAATGACTGACTGACTATGTTACGTAATCTGTGCTATTTTTATTTTATTCATGGCTTGCTATATTATATTAACCAGCTTCGCTCGGTTGATCGATGTTCTCGGGTTTAATACTGATATGCGTTTTCGGTATTGGTTAAAATGTTTTCCCTGCATACATCTCGATCCTGCGGGAATTCCGGGAAATAACCTAAGTGTTGCTCCACAGCTTCTTCTATATTCTAGTGGAAGTTTCATAAAAATTGGTTAAGCTGTTCCAGAGATTAGCCCGGACAAACGGATAAGACAGAAAGACGGACTGACTAAAAATGACTGACTGACAAAAAGTTTAGAAAATGTTGTTTTTTGTTATTGTAGCGTGTAAATCTCTATAATATAGATAATATTATAAGCACTCGAAAAAACTCCAATTTTATTTATTTGTATATTTATTATTATTTATTTGTACACAACCAGAAACTCCAATTTTATTTATTTGTATTGACTTTTTAACACCACATGTTAAAAAATCTATTGATAATTGCTGTGGTATTAATATGTAAAAAGACTCGTAAGTACATGTCTTAGTGTAATAAAATAAAAAGTTAACTGTCTTGACTCTGTATAATTTAAAATTCGTTGTTACTTCGCACGTAAGCATCTAGAACACACTAGAAGAGCTAGAGGTGAACAGTGAATATATACAGGTCATCAAAAATATATATAACAATAGCTCGATCAGAGTAAAACTGCAAAAGCTTGGTCGGAGCTTTCCTATCAAAAGAGGAGTGCGCCAAGGCGACCCCATGTCCCCAATATTGTTCATCGCAATCCTGGTATCCACTATAAGAAAGCTGGACTGGAAAGTATTGGGTTTGAATATTAATGGAAAATACCTAAGCCATCTTCGATTTGCAGACGACGTGGTACTTTTTTCGGAGTCGTTCACCCTTCTATAGCTCATGATACAATCACTAAACGATCATAGTAAACAAGTTGGCTTAGAGATGAATCTATCCAAAACTATGATAATGACAAATAGTTCAGAAATAGGAACTATTTCAGTTAACAATATCCCATTTAAGTATACAGATAAATACATTTATCTAGGAAAACAACTAAGTTTTGATAAAAAAAAGTAATGATCAGGAATTAGAACGTCGTATCCAAATAACCTGGAACAAGTATTGTAAACGAAATATTTAAGGGAAATTTTCCTGTGAACTCAAGTCAGATGTAATGATCATGTCTTTTGCCAAGCTTAACATATGCCTGTCAAACGTGAAAGTTTACTGTTAACGTAAGAAATAAAATAAAAGTTTGTCAACGTGCACTTAAGCTGAAATGGAAGTGGGCCGGCCATGTGCACAACTGCAAGAAGGAAGGTGGATATTAAAAGTGACATCATGGAATGGACCTGGGGGCAAACGGCACAGGGGAAGGCCGTTAACGAGATGGCAAGACAAAATAGTAAAGTTGGCTGGCCATTCTTGGCTAATATTAGTAACAATAAGGAGCGTTGGCAATCGTTGG